>APFE030482949.1:33631-56356 GCA_000404065.3 Pinus taeda | reverse complement strand
GTCCCCATTGCATTGAGTTCCTCCATCTGCTGAACTTGTTCTGCACTGTCTGATGTGTCCAGTAATGGTGGGAAGCATAGTCGACGATGGTCCACATTGAACACTTGGTGCAGGTGAAGGAATGGAGGAATGTTGTGCTCCAAAGCATTGTTCCCCATAGGCTTGGTACTGTTGTAAGGACCATGTTGGAGTGGTCTGAGCTTCTAATAGGTTCTGGTAAGGTGTTCTCTCTATAGATGCAACCAAACTTTGTCGCCCACCTGAAACTTGTGTGGTACCCCTGTGGGTGAGGAGAAGTTGTTCCTGTGTTCTGTGATGATCGTATCCCTTCGCTGCTGCTGCTGCTGCGTGGAGGAACCCTTTGTAGGGGTCATGGATGTAGCAACGATCTTCCCCTTACTTTGGGAGTGAACCACACAGATGAATTTCCTGGCCTGGGAGATGAGCTTGCTGCCTTTCTTAGCAGTGATAAAAAAGGTGGCAGTAGGTGGGGCTACCTCTGGTATTTTGTATAATGAATTACTCAAATAAATAATGACAGCACGAGGCCTTGACTCATACACAGCATGTCGTCTCCACAAGTATGGTTGGCCTAATAATACATCACAAACATCCAGAGGTGTAACATCACACAATACCTCGTCTGTGAATGGCTTGATGCTGTAGGGAAGGCGGCACTGCTGACGAACTTTGAGATCTCGTCCTTCATGAAGCCACCCGATACTGTATGGCTGTGGGTGTGGTGTAGTCGGTACGCCCAACCGCTTCATGACCTCTGCTAAAATCAGGTTCTTTTGGCTGCCACTATCAACAATGAATTGCGGCGGCGAACCCTTCACCCACATCTGTGAGTGGAAAAGACGTTCCCCCTCTGTTACGCAGTAATTTGTCACCGTTGGTCACCGTCCTTGTTACCCCCGCTGTCACACACTGGAGTACACATTTACGGACCTGTGACCAGTGACACAACTTGAAAACACTTGCATTGGAGTCTCCTAAGTATGAACTTCAATATCCCTGAAGACACCTTTTGAAGATTAACCCTAAAAAATGCCCTTTTTTTCATTAGCGCGGGTCCACAGTGTCTAACCCGCGCCACCCAAAATAGGTCATGATTTTTGGCCAACGCGCACTGAAGTGTTTTTTCCTCCATTACTCATGTAGTTCTCTGGGGAAAAATCCCATGGAAGTGATCGAGTGTCGTCTTTTTCATCCATGAAAACTCAGTCCAAAGGCTATTCTGGGACAATGCAAAATCTTCAGTAAGTGTCTGGATACAATGAATACTTCCTCCTCTTCCATCTATAAATAACTGTCATCCTGCATTGAACCAGCTAGTTTTTGAGTTTTTGAGTTTTTGAGTTTTTGAGTTTTTACAAGAGCTAAGGTGACCTGAGATTATGCTAGATTGATAGTAAGAGCTGAGAGAGAAGTTATGCTGCTGAAATGTTGAGAGAGGAAGTGACTTTGCAAGGCATGTTTAGCTGCTGACCCAGTTGGAGGAGATTTTCAACGTCAAGCCTATTTGGTTGTAATTCTTCTCTTCTTTTATTGAATAATGAACGACTGTCATTATGGTTCCACTCACGTATTCTTCTGATGATATTTGAGTTATATCCTGCTTGACTGATATATAATTGCATGATATTGGATTTTACGCTTGTGTTGGATTGTTCTTTGTTTGTGCAGGTGTCCATGCGTGGAACGTAAGGATAGTGACCGGCCAAAGCTAAAGGACAGGAGTGACGTTTCTTCCACTACAAATAGCGTTGGATTCCAGGTAGGTCTTTCTGATCAACCTTTAAATTATGCAATTAGGAACTTGCATGCAGCGTGTATGATTGTTGCTAGACCCTTGTCGGGCTAGTGGGATCGCCTCTGTCCGCAGAGGGGATTTACCGACCTCAACACTTGGCCCTTTGGATCTTCTCTTTACCATAGGCCAGTCCCCATATAAGAGCCCCTCAATCAAAGGTTTTCAATCAGAGGTTTCACTTTGATGCACAACATGCCTCAATCTCCAATTGTCGATCTCCGATATGTGATGTCATCACTGCTGCGTGTCACCTTGTGAAAAGTGTGACATGTGTCACCCTTTTTTGGCCTCTTGTGACCCCTAAAACTGTCGAAAATTCTTGCCATGTGTCCACTATACTACCACGTCATGATGACATCAATCGCCACATGGTCTTTATTGGAACCAATCGCAACCTGCCACGTGTACCTAATCGGATCATTTCGATGTTCAACACATGTATTTTATTGGATCTAGACTTTCTCTACCATGTGTCTCATATCAGATCCAATATTTGGCTACCACACGTCCCTTTGGAGCAGAGAGAAAAGGCTTAACCTGTCCTAGTTTGGCCAAAAAATTCTTTGTTAACCTGTAATCGACCCTCCCCACCACTTTAACACTAGCAGCATATTTGTATCACAATTCGCATATCGCACATTTTCAAATGTGGCCACTCTGCCTCATTTACAAATTTCCAAATGCCGATATGCTATGTGTCATGAACCTTTGATCGCCAATATGACCATGAACCTCTGATCGCCGATCTCCGATATCGCTCTTCGATGTGCCTAATCGACTATCACAGCTCGCTGATGACACCACTGTTGCGAAGTGTTTCGGAACCTACGATTTGCCGATATGTGATATCAACAATCCTTGATCACTGATCTGCTCCGACCTCCATTGTTGCTCTATCCAAACTTCCAGTATGCTGGATTTGTGATCTTATACTTAGGCAAATTTCTCCTTATTTTCTAATTTTCAAAGGGCAACTTCAATCTACTCTAACTTTTGATTCCAAGGTCCATTTGGGGAGTTCCACATACTGTTGGAAAGATAATTCTGAGCTCCAGTTGATGGTTTCACTTGTAAGATCATTTGAGCCAAAAATCACAAGAAAAAAACCTTCCAAAATTTGATTGATTAGCCTCCTTACACCAACAACTCTTTTGACAAGAAAAGCTTTAACTATTGACAAACACTAATCAATAGGCTATACTAACACACAAATTCTCAAAAATAAGTAGTAAGAGGTTAATAACTTCATTGCTATCATAATATTCTAACTAATTCAAGATGCCATTGGAAGAAACATTGCTCCATGAAAATGTGAAGGTGGTATCAAAACATCAAAAGACAATAAATCTGATCAAAGGCTTCCAAGACAAAATAACTTTAGAAGTACATCGAGACAAAATTGTGCAAAAAGTGTTAAGGATGCAACAGAAAATCGATATCATCAAATAATTTCGAGCTAGAATAATTTCAAAAGTACATCAAGGCAATCATCATTTCCCAGGTACCAACATTTATTTCATCGTTATTATTATTCTTGCTCAAATTTTTGACACATGCCTAAGCACTTAAAAGCATATGAACATCCCTATCGGTTCTCCAGAACAAGATTTACAAAAATAAACTATGGTATATCTTTCATGTTTAAGACTGAGTGCTTCACATGTCACAACATTGGACATGTGGCTCATCATTGTAACTTATCTAGGCCCCTAAACAAACTAAAAACATAACTACCAAACCAAAAACGAAAGTCACACAAGTTTGGAAAAAGAAGGAAATTGGATTAGAAATCCTCTTGAACACTCTAGCCAACAACTCATGTTGTTGATATGATGAATACATCTTTGACAAATTTTGATGATGAGATTCTGCCAAGAAGAGACCATCCATACTGTTAGGTGGAGCTTGTGTTTCTGAAATGTTCTTGCAAAATCCATTTGTGAAGAGCCCTATGAGACACTTGATGAGTCACATATGGGAAATCGTGCTATGAGGCATATCTCCTGATAGATCATCTCCGGGAAGTAACTCCATTGAAGAAAATCATTCATTGATTGAAGATATATTCCACTTGCAACATTATTTCTTGTATAAAGTAAACAAAAGAGATAGAGGAGTTTATGCGAGTAGGGGGAGTTGATTGATAATTTACAATTGAATTGTAGACAATCATTAGTATTGAAAATTACAGGTTGTTGAGATCGGACTGATAGAAGAAGGCAATAAATGCTTGGTAAAGACAAAAAAAAATAAAAAAATAAAAAAATAAAAAAAATAAATAAAGATCTCAAATCATTCTGAACAGAGCTAAAATCTGGAAATGACATTTGAGAAAGTAGACAACAGTTGAATCAAAAGGATATACAAATAGCTGCAAGTATTCAAATTGGTATTTAAGTCTCTGCAAAGAAGAATATACAACCAAATGTTATAATACTTTAGGCATGGAGTAAAACTTACCTAGATCAGTAGAGCACCATTGGAGAACTATAAAACATAATGACAAAGGTGACTGACCAGTATGATGATGGTAGAAAAGAGAGCGCGGGTTCATAGGGAGTTGTACAAGCTACTGTCTAAGCAACAACAAAAGAAGCAACATGATAAGAAAGAGAACCATGACAGGGGGAGCAACATGACAAGAAACAACTTGATAGGGGGAGTACTTGGCCACCTCATTTTCCATTGATGTCAAATGGGGAGAGAATGTTGGAAGGGAAAGAATATTTCCATCAATGACAAAGTGGCAGACTATTAGTCAACGTTGTCATTGATGTCAATATGACATTGGTTGTGATGGAAAATTCTTTTGACTTGTGATGTTTCCCTAATATGGCAATTGATCATAATGATGAAAGTTCTTATGAAGATGCCATATGAAGAAGATGCCATATGATGTCATGGTTGGAGACCATATGATCAGATGAAGGGCCATATGTAGAAATTTTGAATAATTTAACACATATTCAACAGAGATTATCCTGATCATGTACTATTGCGGAAAACATACACAATACATAAGCTCCTCTACGTTGATCATCAATATAGCAGCATCAATAACAATAAAACATCAAAAGCATTCACACATTAACACAATATGTATCCCGGGGAAAGCATCTCGCTAAAAACCCCAACTATCTGTATATTAATGATTGAGTCATGTAACATTACACAGCATAATACTTCTCACAAGTATATCCACCTCTGTTACACACAATACAACTCAGATCTGAATCAATCACTGGCTCAAATCTCCTTCGCTGCTTGCCTGCCTCCGCTGCTCAATACCTGCTCAAGAACTGATGATAATTCCAAGGCAACCACGTATTTATTTGGCAAAATGTGGGCAAATACGTGGGCAAACTCATTGGCATACTCAATCCCTTGATTGTGCAAGATCTTATGCACAACTATAGTCACAACTGATAGCAATCTGATTCTCTAACACCTGTCCCTGCTGAACTGAACATGCACTGACATGCAACTGAGTTAACTGATGTATTCATTAGTTGTATTATAAGTTAATAACTTGTGAACTAATTAATAACTAATTCACAACTCATCTCTAGTCTATTCGCCAGTTAGACTAAATACAACCAGTTTAACAAAGCTAAACTGAACACAACTCCATCAACTGCACCTCCAGTCCACTAAACTCAACTCACTTGAGTTCTAACTGAAGTCCTGCATGCAAATATTAGTCATCCCATAGGTAACCACGTATTTCCTTCTGGGATCTGCATGTACCACATCCGTAGCTCATCCTGAAGTGCTCCAAGAGAATAAGACAAAGTTTATAGTCTAAATATTATTATGAGCTAATAATATTTGACTGTTCTATATTTAGACTGAGCAGTCACTCCGCTGTGGTCTAAAAAATAGAAGTCCATCTATTTTTTCCAACTTGATCAATCATCCATAAACAGCAACCTGCAATCCATAGACATGATCCATATGTCTAAAAATAGACATAGTCTAAAAATAGAATTGCGCCAAAAATAGCCTGCGGGCCCACTTAGTGAAGGCGACTCCTTTCCACTAAGCTCCATAATCTTGTTGCAATCTCAACATTTAACCCTTTGAGGATTTTCATTGTTGGTCAAAAGGGGGTGGTAATATCCCCCCTACAAAATATATTTATTTCCAAAGTTTGTGGTATATTTAGCCCTTTGATAGAGTGGGGCCATCATGGCCATGCAAGTGAGTTGGACAAGTCCACCTCAACATTAAGAGGCTACATTAAGTAAGAAATAAGGTTTATTATTTCCATTGGAACTAAAACCTCTTACATGTGGACATGGATCATTAGCAAGAGGACCAAAACAACATTGTTGACAAGGTACCCACTCTAATTTGAGGTGTTATCATTTGGATATTGTTTATAATAGACTTAATATAGACAATTAGAAGCTAAGGAAGAAATGGTAGGAAATCATTGTTGACCTTGAAGGATAGAAGGAATTATCATTAACCTAGGAGATTGAACAACCCACAACTATGAAACATAACCTTTAGTAATCTATTAATGGCTTTTAAAGCTACCGAGGGAATGCATTGACTCCAAAACTATTATACTTAGTGACTCAAATATCATTATTTGAACTCTCTTTAATGCCTCTTCTACCTCATTTGCTATCATATACAATATTATCCAAAGTGCCTCATCTTAGTTATAACACTTACGAAGGTGAAGAGCGATGAGATGTGAACTATTATATATTATTTTATATTCTCATGCATTGAAAATATCTATTTTATACTTAACTTTTAATAGTTAAAGTAATGCTCGAGTGGTTGAATTCTTTAAACTCCATGCATGAGGTGTTGGCATCACTCTCTTGGGTGGGCTACCTTTTTTTTGCATTCCTTACATAATGTCCCTATAAGGTTACGTACCATAATCAACATTGATGGGTTTACATTGGCTACCATTTGCAAAATGTAGGGAAGTGCCTAGGAGTTTGGCTATGAAGCTTTCCTTGAAAAACGTATGTATGTACGTTCATAGAAGCTTTTAATTTACATATTTATTATCTTCCATTGTTGTACTTACACAGACACTTGGTCAACTTTGATCACTCTCTAGAATTTCCCACTGTAGATCAACAAATTATGCAATATACTAAAGCAAAATACAAGAACTACTTCTACAACAAACTTTGCAGAAGTTAATCGAATATGAGCAAGATCAATAGAACACATATAACTGAGAATGAGAAAGAATTCACACATGAACACAAAAGAATACTCTAGGGAAAGCCTGAACCTAAAACCTCGATCTCTGTAATATCATACAAGTGGAAATATTTCTGGATTACACAAAGCATTAGCTCATAAGTTATCCTTATCTCAGTACAATCCCTCTGTTGCTCATAGACAGACAAGGGCTTCTCACAAACCTTCTCCTTCGCCCTCCAAGCCTCCTATTTCCTTGCACAGTTTCTCCTGGGTCCTCCAACTGCAACCTGTGTGAACCTCACCTCACACACAACACTGACCTCTGAAATAATTACGCAATCATGAAGGAGATAATTCCTTCTGCATGGATGAGTTTCCTATATAGGAAAATTCCTCCAACTGCTACTACATTTTCCCTTCCTTTAATCTCAACTGGGTCTTTGTCTGAACTGACATGCATGAGCTATTTATGAGAGAATATTCAGTTATCTGAAGTACACTAGTTGCATGCATGCGTTCATTAACTAACTAAACTCACAATTAGTTCCACAAACTATTGGAACTAATCTAACTGGACTTAACTCAGTTAACTGAGCTAACTAATTACAGCTCAAAGTACAACTCATCCTGATATTCTTAATCAAGAGGTAACTTCCTCAATCAAAGGAGAAACTGTTGCATGTCTTCACATAGACTTCATGTTTGATTTTCTACAACTAATTAACTCAAGATGAATTAATTAATTATTTTACAAACCGCTGCTAAGATCAAATTCGAATTTTAATTCTCAATATTAGTTTAGGGACTAACTAAAATTGGAATGTATCCTAAAATGCTATTTATAACAGTGCTATTTTTAGCACTTCTATTTTTAGAATTTCTTGTTTCTATTTTCAACACCGACCCCAAACAAGGAGAGTGTGAAAGATAAAAAGTGCAAGCAGGCTACAATACCAATGCGCGCGTCACTGAGAAGAAACCCATTGAATGACAAGCCCACCGCACAGGAAAAGGGAAAATTCGTTAACCTAGAGCCAGAGGAGGAAGAAATTGAGGACATCCCGATGGATGATGAGGACTTGGGGATATAAGTGGAGGAAGTTGAAGTGCAAGGTGGAAGTTTAAGTGCAAGGTGCTGACCCTATTACTAAGTTGCCCGAGTACGTCCCTCCACGCAAGGGCAAGACCAAGGTGCCAAAGGACATTGACGAGAGCAAGGTCCCCTTGCAAAGCCCTCTGCTTCTAAATGAGATTGCCTTTGAAGGACCGCACTTGGGGGGGGTCCCTCTGCTAAAACTGGAAGATTGGGACTTAGATGACCATGAGAAGTTCCTGCACTTAGCGACCGAGTAGTTGATGTGCCGCATTATTGACACAACCACCGGTATGACTACATTGGAACCGTGCAAGTGGCTCAGGGGAGTAGACAAGGTAGGTCTACTCAACCTGCTATGGGTGTCACACAAGAATCGCACCCCCATTACAGTCTTGGTCATCAATCAATTGTTATTCTTGGTGCACAATGTGTGTTTGTGGCTGGAGGAGCCAATACCCATCACAGACAGATTGATCCATAGGATCACACGGCTACCCTACACATGGGAAAATACGGCCGTGATGTATGGCGGAAAAGGTGGCAAGCAAGCTCTCGCGAAGGCCATGAAGGAGAAATTCAAGCTCGTGAAGAAGCCGTGAGGCTATGCTATCTCGAGTATTTGTGACCCTGGAGTCAAGGTGGAGATGCAGATTTTGGCAGGAAAGGTTATGAGGAAGTGTCGCGCAGATGAAGTGTCCGCACCAGTTGTTGCTCTTGTATCCCAATGCACCGAAGGAGTCTAGTTCAATTGGGCACACTATCTCTGTGATGAGTTCCTTGCGAACTGCCGCGAGGCATAGGAACTCAGCAAGAATTTCCACTATGCATGATTCTTGTTGTCTATTGTGTTGGTAGCCTGGGAGCTGCCGGAAGACAGTCAATTCCCCTCGGTCACGCCGAACCTGCCAGAATCAGTGAAGTACATTTCACTGTGGGTGACCAAGGATGCTCAGCGCATCAAGGATAGAAAGATCTTCTAGATCTTGATGGAAATGAACATCCGCATGGCTATCAATCGCAAACCGTGGTTGTCACCTACTGTGTTTTCCAACCTGTAGGGGTACGCAGCGTTCAAGGCAGACTTTCACCATGTGTCGATAAGGGCACGGAAGGACCCTGCGCAGACATGGTATGACTTGCCTTACTTGGCAATGGACAACGCAATTGATGCAGTGCTTGATCGTTGGTCGATAGAGTGGCGCACTACCTTAGACTTGGCGGTGGGGGCGAGCAAGTTCGCTGCGTAGTGCAAAAAGGAGGAGGCCAAGCTCAAGATGGCGCAGCTGGCCGAGAAGAGGAAGAAGGAGGTCGCTGACAAGGCCCAAGCGGAGCGCGATTCTGCCCAGCAGCCAAACAAATAGACAAGCGAAATAAGCATGGCTCTGACAAAAGCACAAGGTCGCCTTCGCCCGACACAGAGGAAGAAACGGACGAGCAAATATAGCAGCATGGCGTGGACCTGCAAACGACGTCGACTCACATCAAGCATCCAAGGGAACAATAGAAAGGAGGGTCGAGGAAGAAATCCAAGGCCACTAAGACGTCGTTGTACCCAATCAGCCTCAAAGTGGATAATTTGCATTACATTGGAGACACGGTACGGGATGTCACCGTGGAGGCACTACAACAGTTCGAGCAGCAGCAGCAGCTACTATTGGGGGCCCTCCAGACGAGTCTGCAGGAGCTGCAGACCCACACATCACAGGCTGGCATGGTGTCCACCAGCCTCTCTATCGGTACTTCAGAAGCTGCTGAGATGCTACGTGCGCAAGTCTCCAGCGCGATAGTGCTGCCGAATGGAGCACTGACCACAGAGAATGAAGATGACAGGCCCACTGTCAGTGCCCTCAAGGGAGTGGGGTTGAACTTGGCAGTGCTCCCTGGTGAGGCGCTCCACCTATTGTAGGATGGAGTGATCACAGAGCTGAGGGCCCACGAACACTGCACTTTATAGGTGATCAGCGAGCAGAAGATAAATAATGAACAGATGGCCCTACAGTGAGAGTCTGCCATCGCCACCGTGACCAAGCTAACTGACTGAAACAAGCATATATTTCGAGTCATGAAGGAGGCATGTCGAATGGTCCCGGAGTTGGCCATTCCTGAGGAAGAACCGGTCGAGGTGTGTGTCCGCAAACTTGTTATAGGGTGCGCGACACTCACACAGAGTTGGCTAGGTTTTAGCTAGAGCTGAGCCTACAGATTGCAGATCTACAGTTAAAGGCCCAGCCTTCAACTCTGCCCGAAGTGAAGGAGCAGCGTGCAACCGCTGTCACAGAGGTGATAACGACGGTAGACAGTGTAGTAGCAGACTGCACACAGCTTTTTAAACAATTTTTCGAGGTCCTCACGAGCCTGCAGGAGGACCCTAATGTACAGCAGCTGGAAACAGAAGTGCAAGAACTATAGCAGCGCTATGATGAAGTAAAAGGTACAGTGTGAACTGTCACTCTCAAGCAGACTAACGAAGTTGCAAGAGGCCAAACAATTGAAAGAACAGGTAGATGCAGCGTGGCACAAGGAGGCAATGTTGAAGGCGCGCTTGAAGCCCTGGTTGGATGAGGCTTATTTGGTCACAGCCTCTATTGAAGGAAAGCTTGTGAATCTGCAAGCTACTCAACAGAAGCTTCGGGCTGATAGTTCAGGATCAGCGACCGAGTAGTCAATTGAAGAAGTGAAGCAGGCGGCTGCATAGTGCACTGCCGAGGTTGTGGCCATACAGGTCGAGCTGGGAAGTCTTCGCGCCAAGATCTCCGCGCCCGCAGAGTGACTTGAGGGAGAGTCACCATGTTTGTGTTGGGGGTCTGTTGGGAACGGGTTCCCCCAAGAACAGTTTTGGGGCTAAAAGTCCATGTTTTGTGACAAAATTTGTAATAAAGTTGTAAATTCTCTACATTTTATGGTCACGGAGCGTGAAGGTGTCAAGAGTCATAAAGGGTTGTTCACCCTTATTTTGTAAAGTCTAAAGTCGGTTGTTAAGATCCACCCATGGTCCGCGGACCATGGGATTGTATAAAAAGGAGCTAAGCAAGTAATCTCTGAAAAAGTAAGTTTGTGGCAAGTCTTGGAGTCTTGGTAGAGATTCTAAGTATTTTGGGTCGTAGCGTAGGTAGAAGCTCTGCAGCTGAGTGCACAGAGGCCTAGGGTGGAAGCCCGCAGCTGAGTGCGTGGACCCCTGCAGTTGTGTGCGTAGGGCGGATAGATTCTGTATTAAACTGAAAATATCAAAAAAGAGAAGTATTCTGCAAATTATGTGTATTTATTTCCTTGTTACTGCATCTAGTTATATTGCATTTTGGGTTTAATTTACAATGTTTATGTGATGTGCGAATATATGTGATTATATTGGTTAATTAAACACAAGTAAGAATATCAGTTTACGCGGCGCTAACAGTGATTGTTTAGTAAGATAAGTAAAGCACTTAAGATAACTGGGGAACCTGTATAATACGCTGTCATAGTAGCGCGAGAGTACCTGGACCACGAGTTAAGGTTGCACAAAGGTTAATTGTACACCCTCGTGGAGGTACTGAAGGTTGGAATAAAGGGCTAGACTGACAGAGCCCTAAAGCTTAGTGACCTACGCAAAAGTAGGAACAGAGGGTATAAACTAACATCACGACCATCTTAGGGTGCAGAAACTTGGTTCCAACATCCCCCCATACTGCTTCGGGTGAGACTTCGATTCGTGCTTCGCGGGCTGATGTTGAAAGGGCCAGTAGTGTAGGGAATTGTTTGGCTAACTAACGCTGAACCTGGGTCAGGCCCCACAAAGCCAACAAATGGTTATGTTACCGAGATCGGAATCTGCATGAGAGATGTGTGATGTCGTATCATTGGAATCCAACTAAGAAAGAGGTCGAAGACTGGTTGGATAGGAAGATCCATGAATTCACGGCGCAGGAGAACAAAAATCCATGGCTGACAAAGGAACAGTGGCTCGAGAGGTACCTGTATATATAAAAAAATTCTGCTCCTTTCCAGTTGAATTACACCAACGCAGCTCAAGCCTATGACAGACATTTGTGATCTCAAAGATCGAATGCAAAGGAGTTAATCACTTAGTTTATTTTATTTTTAATTTTATTTTCACATGATTTGAGGTAGGTCATTTAACCCTCCTCAACTATTTTTGTAATAACCTATTTTAGGAGCTATAGTTTAGTATTTAAACCCCTCTCATGTATTTAGAGAGGGTCCAGAAATTTTATCAGAAACATTCTTCGAAACATTGCACTTCTATACTTTTGAGAAGGTTCTGATGGAATGAATGGAACAGGATCTATTTTCTCTTAAATATCTAGCATGCTCTACCGAAATGCACTTTTGTACTCTTAGAATATGTTGGATTGATTGAAATTTGGTCAATATTGTTGAAGCACATGAGCAGGACTCGTCATATATGGTACTTTTATCTTATGATCTTGTTTTATTTATGTATCAGGCAATACTTCTTTTTTTAATTGTTTTATGTGTGAAAGTATGAATTACAGTTTAGCATTATTGCACTTTTGTATGATGTTGGCTTCGACTTTATTCTGAATACATGAACGATTTATATGTGATATATCTTTCACAATCGTTTTGGCTAACTATTTATCCAAAATGATTATTGTTAAACGATTTCATTTCTTATTGCAGTTGAATGATCTATATTACCAATTGTTGTAGGACATTATTGTAGATCGCATATTGTATTGAATTCTCAGGTATATTTATATTTAAATAGTGTTTAAACTAGGATATATGCATGTATTTAGTAGTTTAGATTAGATTACACTTAGCTTAATCATTCCCCCGTTACGTCATAAATCACCCCATCAACAATATCAAAATCTCTTCTAGGAAACTGGTCTTATTATCCCCAGTGGGAGCCACTACACCAAAAGGAAAAGGAGTTGCTAACCAAGGTCCGGACCAGGTGGTTTTCCCCCATGATGTAGCAATGATTTTCGGGGCTTCAACATAATACAAAACTTCATAAAGTATTAAATTTTTGGTAAATTATTTTTTAAAATATTTAAATTTTCAAAAAATTCATATAATTTTACTTAAAGAAAAATTCATAGATTTAAAGATTCAAATATTATTACAGCATCAAAATTTAATAAATTGTTTTTAAAAATATTTTTAATAATTTATTTATGGAGAATGGAAAGATACCAACTTAGATCTATCTTAACCCCGAATCTACCAAACATCGAGAGGGATCAAATCTCTCGAGGTGTAAACCAATTTTGAAATTGGTTTGCACCTCAAGAGATTTGAAGCCTCTCAACGCTTGGTAGATTCAAGGATAAGATGGATCTAGGTTGGTCATGCGTGGTCATACAAATTTTTTTTAACATCTAATTATTCTAATCACTTTAAATATGCTAAATATGTTTAAGATTAATTTGGTCAATCTAATTTTAAATTTGCTTAGTTAAGTGACAATTTAACAATGTTGAATGATAGAAAATGTGAATAATAAGAATGCAGTCAATTACATACAATCTTCATTGTAATCAATCTCAAATTATTTTCTTCTATCGTTCTTATTGTCACACCTATTAGTTTTGCCATTTTTCATATCTATAATATGAAACAGACACTTGAAATCATAGACCATTCAAATATTTAACTCAACTTGTTGTAGTAAACATCATACCTTGTCTTTCTTGCTCTCCAATATTAATAGTAGATTTATCTAAAGTCGCTAATTGTAACTTATGGAGTGTTAAACCCCAAATAATTTTTGGTGGTAGTTGTTTTCTATTACCTCATTTGAATGCAAAGTTATTAACAATGTTTAATGGTGGAAAATGGGAATACTAAGAAAAAAAACCAATTACAAATAGTTTATAGTTTCGGGAAGCAAGCATTTATGGTAAGTGAACATTTTATTTAGGATGAAAATTCAAGTATTGTATTTATGGTTTAATTACTATAACACATAACTCATGCACATCATCAATAATTTTTATGTGCTTACACTGAAATCAATGCACACTATTAATCTAATTACTTTGAAATTAATGTACATCATACATCAAGTTGCATCAAATCAAAAATCAACATCTACACCGAAACCAATGCATCTAGTACAAACAATCAAATAGGATTAGAAATCAACATCTATACTGGAACCAATGCATCTAGTGCAAGTGATCAAATTGGATTAGAAATCAATATATACACCGAAACCGATGCATCTAGTGCAAGTAATCAAATAGGAGTAGAAATCAACATCTACACTGAAAATCGATGCATCTAGGGCAAACTATCAAATAGGATTAAAAATTGACATCTACACCGAAATCAATGCATCTAGTGCAAGCAATCAAATAGGACTATAAAGCAACAACTACACTAATCAATACATCTACATTTTAGTGAAAAACCAAAATATTCATTAATTTCTAGATCTAACTTTTATGTTTGTATTTGTCTTTCTGTTTCTCTTTCTTCTTCCCTCTCTCTCCACTTGATCCAGGATGGATCTTGTTGAGTCTAGTCATAGTTTTCTATGTAATGATTGAATACCAAGATGGTCGTAGATAGCAACAGTTCTCAACATGCTCAGAATTTTACTGTGCTAGATGCTCGTGAAATCATCGCCAAGTCGAAGAGCTTGTCACACTGATTCCAATGGTATATTCGATTTCACAATTGGTGTCCATATGAAGGATAAAACGCCCGTTGAAGTTTGTCCCTAAACATGTAAAAAGTCAAAGTCACCGTTGGTTAAAGTCAACACAGGTGGTCGAAGCTCAAGGTTCCAGTGTGCACATGGCACGCCCAGATTCCGCCAAGTGTTTCCTTTTGATTTGTCAAATTGCTATGATTATGATTGGTTGATTTAATTTAATTTAACCAATAATGGAGCGCCACGTGGGCCAATGATTGGCTGCCACGTGGCCTCCCCATGGCATACTAAAAGTTTGTTATGAGTACAAGGCCTCCGGAGATTTTCGACCTCATGACCTAGCATCAAACAACTCTAATCCAAACCACTAGACCACGGCTACGTTTAAATTACAATGGTGGCAAGGCATTATTAAAGTTGGCCCAAGGGTGGTATGGTTTAAAAACTATACAATAAACATACATTGCAAATGCATTAATGGTGTGGAACTTTATGGTAAAGTTCAAACCCTTTGATTAATGTTATATAACCCAAAGCTATGGGTATTCGAGCCAAATGTTACATCGACACACAATGATTAAAACCCGCCATATCCACAGGTCAATTAGCCAGCATTTCATGGAGCTCTGCTAGAGTGTGCTAAGGTTTCCACAGTCATATGCCACGGGATCGTGCCACGAGGTTCATGCATCAGCGCCGGAGGGTTCGCATATGTGCCACGGGCCACACGGTTATGTCACAGGATGATGTCACACAGTTATGCCATGACCCATTGCGGGAGAAAGATTTATCCCATTGCACAGTTGGTGTAGTCAACAACACCACTGGAGGGATTCCATATGCGTTTACAAATGTACCACGGGTCGACGTGTTATTTGTCAGGATGTGTTTTCCACGAGGGCTCACACTAACATGCACTGCCAGGTTACTTGCCACGAAGATGCCATCGAACCGCCGGGAACAGGAAAGGTTGTCGACGTAACCACCAGAAGTAGGTTCGGTCACATGCAGTGACAGTGCAAAACAAATGCCACGGGTGGCAATGTTAGTCCACCACAGGGGGTTCGAATTAAAATGTCCAATTCCATGTTTGTTAAAACAAACCTATATTAAACGTTTGTTATAACGTTTGATATCAAAGACAGACTATAGGATATCATGACATACTGCGGTCCAATACATTTGCAACATATAGGTTATAAAGTTGTTAAAGTTTAACCATATGATATGGTTTCTATTTCGAATTAATTCGAATAGCCAAAATTGTAATGTTTTTATAACAACCAAGCTCGAAAACCTTATAAAAGGTGGTCATAGCACTAAAGAATACATAAGCCATTCTAAGACCACTCAAAGCCTTTCAAAGGCAGAATCAAGCAAACAAGTCGTTCAAAGTCAGAGGCAAGTGAAGCCCAGAGTGGTGTCAAAGTCTAGCTTTGTGAGCTAGAAGGTGTTGAGACATTGCGCCCTCGGAACGAGAAGGGAGTTGTGAGGAGTGTAACTTTAAGTTGTTGGTGTGAGCCATGTTATAATCTCATTTTGTATATGGAATTCCGAAGTCATTCAGAGTTCAAATTGGGCATTTGAAGAACCGAAACAAGGGTTTTGGCACTCTCCGGATTCATCGACAGACTCTGTTCGACTGTTGAAATAGCTAATTCTTCATAAATCAGTACATGAACCTTTGTCTCTATAAGTCAAGTTGAGAAATGTAATTGAATGATGTATTGATGATGCATGATTCCTCAATTTCAGTTGAGGCTTAGAGTCCTTGTATGGGACTCTTTGTTTTGTTGTAGATGACAAGTTGATTGCAAATTGTCAAGTAATATTGTGAGAGTTCTCTATAGGAGAACATTTCCTTGCAGGGGAAATAGACGCAATTGTAAACAACGAATTGATTTACCTATTTTTAAAATATTGAAATATGAGCGGCCTAGCCTTCTGAGCAAGGCCCGAAGACGTAGCCCAGGAGGGGTGAACTCTATCACCAAACTTCGTGTCGTTGTTCCTAATGCTTGTGTGATCATTTGTGTTGTGTTCTTAGTGGTTAATTTGCACATGTGAATTAATTCATGCTTGAAGGAACTCCAAATTAACATGATGTTCTAAAAGACCCATTTTCATTCTTGTCAAGTGTTAGAGAATGATCTTCTTCCAAAATTTTCAGATCATTTTTGGTATCAGAGTCGGTTCTCACCAAAGTGCAAGAATGGGTAAAAGCATGAGGTAGATTCGATTGCAAGAACTAGAAAAGTTCAACCAGAAATATCAACAGGAGAACGTTGCATTACGACGCATGGTGCAAGCTTTGCAGGAAGACAAACAAAGATTGCGAGAAAAGATTGAAGCCTTACAAAAGAATCGAAAGAGGAGCAGTCCTTCAATTCGAAGTCCATCCACTATAGGAGAGAATGAAGTACCTCCACTTCATCTGGAAGATGAAGAAATTTCATCTCTATCTACCACTCCAAAAGCGCAATTAGTGGAAGAAGCCATTGGTACTTTTCCTCACCTTCAGAGGAATTTCATTGTGTACCATCATCTCATAAAACTGTTTCAGAAATGGAGTCTTCCAATGATCCTAAGATTAGAGCATTTGATAAGCATATCAAAGGAATGGGTATGACATTGATGAACAATATGAGATATCAGCAAGGACAAGGCCTCCGCAAGCATGGCCAAGGCAGACTCCAGCCAATCTCAGTGTAAGAAAGAACTAAATACGAAAGATTGGGATATGACCAGTCAACTTGTGACTACTGTGGGAAGAGAGGTCACATCGCAGACCGGTGCTAGTCTTTACATCCTGAGCTAATGCCAAAGAAGATTCAAGATCGAAAAGGTAAGCGAAGGAATCATTCTAGCAATGATTCGAAAGGTGAGTCTTACAACCAAAATTTATGTTGAAAGTCATTAAAAGGATATACCCATGTACTTTCTATGGGAGTAACATGCATTGTGTAGAGGAATGTTGGAAGCAGAAGGTTTACAACAAGAAGGTGCATGCTACAAGGAGCAGTCTGCAAAAGGATGGCGTGACCTTGCAAGTAAAGAAAATTCTAGGAAAGACTTCGATACAATCAGCGAAAATCTCGGCATCATCGAAAGAGCTTGAAAAGATCCAGCAAAAAGATGACCAGTACAAACTCAGGAGAAAGAGTTTGTCCATAATGCAAGTTGAGAGGAAATTCAGAGAGCACATGTCCAATGTTGCCATGTGAGTCGACACTAGCATGAGAAGAACATGAAGTAACAAAGAAAATTGGGGAAGAAGAATGTAAGTCTCTAGGGAAATATCCTACTTGGAACTGGGAAGATTTCATGCCATATGTGTAATTGTGTTTATGAATTGTCGTCGCATCAATAGGCCAAGTTAAGTCTGTAATACAATCTTGATGGTTTTTATAATGATGCTTGAATGTAATAAATTCATGATTGTAATAAACTTTTGGAGGTCCAAAAATCTTTTTTGTTGGGAGGTATGATCCAGGATGGATCTTGTTGAGTCTAGTCATAGTTTGTTATGTAATGATTGAAGACCAAGATGCTCGTAGATAGCAACAATTCTCAACATGCTCAGAATTTTACAGTCCCAGACGCTCGCGAAATTAGTGCCAAGTCGAAAACCCTATTGCATTGATTTTGGTGGTATATTCGGTTTCACAATTGACCTTCGTATGAAGGAGAAAACGCTCATTAAAGTTAATAGATAAAAAGTCAAAGTCAACGCAAGTGTTGGTCAAAGCTCAAGGTTCCAGTTTATACATGGTGCGCCCAAATTCCTCCAAGTGTTTCCTTCTAGTGTGTCGAATTTCTATGATTATGATTAGTTGATTTAATTTAATTTAACCAATAATGGAGCACCATGTTGGCCAATGATGGGTTGCCATGTGGTCTCCTCGTGGCATAGTAAAAATTTGTTATGAGTATAGGGCCTTCGGAGATTCAACCTCATAACCTAGCATCAAACAAATCCAATCCAAACCATTGGACCATGGTTTTGTTTGAATTATAATGTTGGCAATGCATTATTAAAGTTGGCACAAGGGTGGTATTGTTTAAAAACTATACAATAAACATACATTTCAAATTTATTAACAGTGCTTAACTTTATGGTAAAGTTCAAACCCTTTGATTAATGTTATATAACACAAAGCTTTGGGTATCAGAGCCAAATGTTACACCCACGCGCAATGCTTAAAACCCTCCATATGTTAACACACGTCGGTGAGCCAGCATGCCACAGAGCTCCGCCAAATCATGTTAAGGTTTCCACAGTCACATGCCACGGGATCGTGCCACGAAGGTTCACACATCACCGCCAGAGGGTTCTCATATGCGCCACAGGTCACAAGGTTATTTCACACGATGATGTCACACGGTTATGCCACGAACCGCCAGGGGAGCAAGATTTATCCCATTGCACAATTGGAGCGGTCAACATCACCGCCGGAGGTATTCCATATGTGGTTACAAATGTACCGTGAGTCGACGTGTTATCCGTCGAGAGGTGTTTGCCACGAGGGTTCATGCCAACATACACCGCCAGTTCACTTGCCACGGAGATGCCATCGAACCGTCAGGAATAGGTAAGGTTGTCAACATAACCACCAGAAGTAGGTTCGGTCACATGCAGCGACAATCCACAACAAATGCCACGGGTGGCAGTGTTAGTTCACCACCATTTTTATTAAAACAAACCTATATTAAATGTTTGTTATAACGTTTGATATCAAAGACAAAATATAGGATATTGTGACATACCGCGGTCTAATACATTGGCAACATATATGTTATAAAGTTCTTAAAATTTAACCATATGATATGGTTGGTATTTCGATTTAATTCGAATAGCCAAAATTGTCATGTTGTTATAACAACCAAGCTCTAAAACCTTATAAAATGTGATCATAGCACTAAAGAATACACAAGCCATTCCAAGGCCACTTAAAGCCTTCTAAAGGCCGAAGCAAGCAAACAAGTCATTCGAAGACAGAGGTAAGTGAAGTCCAAAGTGGTGTCGAAGTCTAGCTTTATGAGCTAGAAGGTGTTTAGCCATTGCGTCATCGGAACGAGAAGGGAGTTGTGAGGAGCACATCTCTAAGTTGTTGGTGTGAGACATGTTATAAGCTCATTTTGTAAATGGTATTCCAAAATCATTCAAAGTCCAAATTGGGCACTTGAAGAACCGAAACATGGGTTTTGGTGTGCTCCAGACTCATCGAAAAAGATTGTTTGATCATTGAAGCAGCTAAGTTTTCATAAATCATACATGAACCGTTGTCTCTCCAAGTCAAGTTGAGAGAGGTAATTAAATGATGTATTGATGATACATGATTGCTCAATTTCAGTTGAAGTTTAGAGTCCTTGCAGAAGACTCTTTGTTTTGTTGTAGATGATAAGTTGATTGTAGATTGTTGATGAGCCTTGGGTAATTATATGGGCCTTAATTCACCTCCTAGCTTAGTCAAACCAACTTTTCTCATAACTTATTACATGTCTTTTATTATATTTTGTTTATGAGGTGAGTTAGAGTGGATATTATGCTTAGTGGACTAATATACATTGAATGCAGGATTAAAGGAGAAAATCAAGGAATTTTGGCAAAAACTAAGGTCAAAACTCGAATGGGACAAGCGAGAGGGATTGTAGGAGGTAAATCATTCTCATTTACTACTCCTCCATTCGAATATCCCTCCATTCATCACATTAGCTCGGAGTGTAAACAGCCAAATCATGAAGACTAGAAGGTAGTCGATCAAGTGAGAGACAAAGCACCAGTTTATCTCGAGTTTGGGAGTCGAGCCTCCCTAATTTTAAGGAAGTCGTTGGGGACTTCAGTTGTATAAGTAGAGAGGTCTAGGTCCTCAGTAGGATTTAGATTTTTATTGTAAAACTCTAAGCTATTTTCGAGTTGCAATACTTCTAAAAGTTTTGTTGATGTAATTTGTTGTTTTGGTAATAAGAATGAGCTTTGTTTTGAGCCAACACTGAGTTAACTCAGAGGGGTGAAGTTCTTGGGTTATGACCCAACCCTAGCAGCCAAGGCTCCTCTTTCTTGTACATTTATGTTTAGTGTAGTTTCATAGCTTCATTGTTAATTTGCTTTCTACATGTATTTCCATTACAAGTAGTGTAGATTAGATTGGTTGTTTATTAGTTTGCTTCCATTTGTGCCTTACTTCAAGTAGCAGGTTAGCAAGGAGAAAAAGGATCACCACAAGGTTGTCAGTAGGTGTCTCGGTCTCACTTCCTCCCTCTGGGATCATGACTTGAATAAAGGACTCTTAAGCAGCCCCAAAAACATAGATTTTTAGTTCTTTTATGAGCTTTGGAGTTCGTTGTCTTTAATTTAGTATTTGGTTAGTTTTGCAAGGTAGATTTCCATTCTCAACTTTTTCATCTCCATTTCTGCAGTAGATCTCATCCATGCTTTCATTCCTTTCAGCAACTTTCTTCATGCATAGTGCAGGCAGTTAATTCATTAATTATGCTTTTCTATTTTATAAAAATGGTTCTTGTTTGCATAGTTTTTTGGAAGATATACATGTTTTATGCAAAGCAAGTGCTTCAGGAGGAGACTAAGACTTCATAGCCAACAGCCACCTTCCACTCCATCCACCTTAGCCATCCCTTGTTTTCACCATCACCTTCACTAGTTTTTCATCATTTTTCATAAAAATTCTTCCAAGCACATTGAGCGAATCCAGCCATCTACTATCTTGGATATTGACTTCTGAGTGATCCTAGACTTTCTCCCACTCCATTCCACCCATCACACACCTTTCCTAGGCCTCTAATCACCTCCAACACCTCACATTTTTCTCTCGATTGTATTGTGTAGGTTCACTGTAATTCCTACAAGGTCATCCTGTAGGTTTTCCTGAAATGGTCTGTTTTAAGGCCAAATTGATGGAAAACCTCTAGGAAGTCACCAAAAGCCTCCCAAGGGTCTTCCACGCCATCCAACCATCTCATAACCCTTCCATCCATCCTCAAACATCCTTAATTCACCTGCCACATCCAAAAAAACAATTAGTTTGCATAAAAAGACAAAAAAACAAAAACAAATTTAGTTCAGACTCTTTACTTGCACATTAGTGATGTTTGATGCTTCTTACTTCTACAACTTAGATAGTAGCATTTGTTTCATGTTGATTTAACATTTCTGCCAAGCATATTTCCTTAGTGGTTAATTACGAAATGGTGTGATTTAGCATTACATATCGACCTTCTCCATTATTGCAGTAGAGTAACTCTCTCTTAGAGTAGATTTACCTTTCTTCCATCAAAAAATAAAGCTTCTTCTAACTCCATAGAAGTCTGACTTGGAACTCCAGTGGTCTTTCGCCAGCTGAACAGTGACAACATACAGAACCATCACTTTTACTTGTGTATACAGCATTGTCACCTCCAAGTTTGCATGAATCCCGAGTTGATAAAGTAAAGTTGGTGGCCCAGGAGTTGCAACATCCTTGCTGCAATACTGCGCTCATCAATTGTCAAGTGATATTGCGAGAGTTCTATGTAGGAGAACATTTCCTTGCAGGAGAAATAGCCGCAATTGTAAACAACAAATTAGTGGAGTCATAGCCCAGGAGGGGTGAACTCCGTCACCAGACTTCGTGTCATTGTTCCTGATGTTCTCGTGATCATTTATGTTATGTTCTTAGTGGTTAATTTGCACATGTGAATAAATTCGTGCTTGAAGGAACTCCAAATTAACATGATGTTCTAAAAGACCCATTTTCAATCTTGTCAAGTGTTAGAGAAGATCTTCTGCAATTTTTAGATCACCACCTTCCATATTTGTGTCTGTCTCCCTCACTCTCTCCTCTCTCTCTCCCCCTCTCTCCCCCATCTCTCTCTCTCTCTCCACCTCTCTCTCCTTTCTATCACTCTCTTCTTCCCTATATCCCCCTGCCATCTATATCTATACCTCCCTTCATCTCTCCTTATTTATCTCTCTATCTCACCCCCCTAAACACATGTCACTCTCTCTCT
>APFE030482949.1:9963-33427 GCA_000404065.3 Pinus taeda | reverse complement strand
CTCCCTCCCTCTTTTTGTCTCTATCTTCTTCCCTCTATGCCCCCTTCATCTATCTCTATATCTCCCATTGTCTCTTTATCTCACTCCCCAAATATACTCTCTCTCTCTCTCCTTGTTTCTCCTCCTTTGTCTTTCTTTCTCAACCCCAAAACATACTTTCTATCCATATCTATATCTCTCTCTCTTCCTCCCTTTTCCTCTTCCTCTGTCTCTTCCCCTTCTCTCCCTCTCTCTCTCTCCTTCTGTCTCTCTCTTCCCTCCCGCTCTCCTCTCTCCCTCACTATCTCTCCATCTCTATCTCTCCCTCTCCACCTTTATCTCTCTGTCTTTTTTTCCCTTCCTCTCTCACCCCCCCTCCAACTCCATCTCTCTTCCCCTTCTCTCCCTCTCTCTCCTTCTCCCCTCTCTCTCCTTCTCTCTCTCTCTTCCCTCCCACTCTTCTCTCTCCCTCGATGTCTCTCCATCTTTCCCTTGTCACTCCCTCTCCCTCTCCCTCTCTACCTTTCTCTTTGTCTTTTTTTTCTCTCCCCTTTTCTCTCTCAAGTCCTCTCACTCCCACCTCCCTTTGTCTCCCCCCATCACACTCTCTATCCACCCTCAAACTCTGTCACTATCTTCCTTCTGCCTTCTCTCTCTCTCACTTTCTCTCTCTCTCTGTAGTAGATCTGACCTGAAAATATATTAAAATTGCAAACATAACGAATAAATGCAAATAATCCCAGGAGAAATACAAGAACAAAGTATAAAAGCTTCAGATATTTATTAAATAAATAATAAAACCCTTGAAGTAGGGTAACACTACAATTACTCTTTAAAGAATGAGTTCACTTCCCAAGTCATACACTTGTCAATACAACAATCATTGACATCTTTCAATAGGGAGTCTCTAGCCTCTATATAGACTTCATACATACAATATCATGGGTAATTACCATGGATCTCTCAATACCATACATCTAATACAATAGGTTTATCACATTATTCCCTAACTATTTGTGGCCCCTTACATAATGTGGGTTAACCACTTTATTTAGTAATTATGACCCATTTATTTATCATCTTTATATTATTACATTACATTGCTCCCTTGGTACCTCCCTCTGTACCCCATATTATCCCCCCTAGGTATACTACATTCCACCCCCCTTAAACATGTTTTATCTTTGAAACATGAGAATAACACAAATAATAAAATCTACTCAAAATAATAGTCCACTGGTACTATGCACGTGAACACTTAATCTAGCTAGTGTCTCGCTCACTTCTAGCTAGTGTCTCGCTCACTTTGGAAGTTAGTTTTGGTGATTACTCTATGTTAATGTGTTGTGGGTGGATCATCGCACCTCTCTATTTGTCGTTCAAGGGTTGTTGTCATTGATGCTAATTCGTATCCACCTTACTAATTGTTGTCTTACTGGGTGATGTGGGTGGTGATATGTTGAAGCCTTAACTAATGGTATATCTTTCATCAATTCACTACTTGATGGAGCCTGAGTGGCATTGTGTACTTGATGTGGCACCTGTGGTTGTTGCTTGTAATCCGTTATTACTTACACTACAAACTCTTCATCTAATGTGTTGGTACCTGTAACGTTTTTTACTTGGGCATCCTTGGACTCTACATATTTACTGATGGAAATACCCTACAATGTAATTTTCTTCTTTTTATATCAAAGCTTCAGGAATTTCTTTGACAGTACCAACAAATTACATCCAAGGGTATCCCAAAACAACATCCACATAATCCATATTTGAAATATAAAAATCTGAATGCAACGCATATTTATCCATAGAAATCTTCAAATCTTTATAAATTTGAACATCTTCATTATCAACATATGTGTTTTGTTGTAACTTGCAATTTTTTTGGCAAATTAACATTGATAAAATTATGTTGGCAACTAGGATTTACAAACACAATGATCTATTTTTTCCTGAATATATCCATGAACTTGTAATAAATAAATACTAACAAAAAGCAACCCCTTATTATTTTGTTTTTTAGTATAAGACCATTTGTCCAAAATGACACTTCCAAATTCTTCATTAGGAAGGCTTACCAACTTATCGTTGTCAAGTGAGTCCCACCATATGGCAGCCTCATATTTAAAAAGAAGTCATGTTGGTTTTTTCCAAGATCTTGGTAGTTCTTTTCCTTTTCTAGAAATTCTTCAATAGTAGGTTTATCATATTTCCCTGTAAAACACATCTTAGTAAAAGCCATGAAGCAAAATGAAGGTTTTGAAAAAATTTACCTACTTTATGTGGAAAATCTAAAATGGCCATAACTTGGTGAATATGGATCAAAATCCTTGTGATAATCTTTTCATAAATGTAAAAGTGATACTGCATTTTCTAATGAGATTGAAACCTCAATCAAGGCACACTCTCAAAACTCAAATTCGCACTGCAATTGTCTCACTGTCACATAAAATTATGAAGAAAAATAGAGTTGATTTTAAATCAACAATCTCCCTCATCTAAACTTCAATTTGACATTTTTTTTTAATTGGGTGATTTTCAAGAGGAGCTCAAATCTGCAATTAGTTTTTCAAAATTCTGCACAAAAACTGCAAAAATTTACTAAAGAGTCGTCCTCCACAAATTGCCAGAAAAATTTCTACAAAACAATTGATTTTATCTCCCTCATTTAAACTCTAATTCCACTGGGTTTTTTTTTAATTGACTATTTTTTTGCAAGAAATCCAAATTTTTTTATTTTTTTTTAAATTTTGCACCGAACTTTTCAAATATGATCTAACTTCCCACCCAAAAACAAAACAAAACAAATCCCCCCTCTTTGCCCAAGAAAGTGGTACTCTAATAACACTTGTAGTACTTCAAATTGCAAACAGACCCAATAACTACAAATAATCTCAAAAAAAATACAATAACAAAGTATAAAAGCTTGAAATCTTTATTAATAAAATGCTTAAGTAACACCATACAATTACTGCTTAAAGAATGAGTTCTCTCCCGAAGTCATACACTTGTCAATACAGCAATCATTGACAATCTAGCTATATAGGGTTCATACATACATTACTATGAATCATTACCACGAGTCTCTAAATACCTACATCTAATATAATGGACTTATCACATTAATCTCTAATTGCTTATGGTCCATTTTATATTGGAAATTAACCACTATTTATAAATTGTGGCCCATTTATTTATCATTAATCATTACATCATATTATTCCCTTTAGTACCTCCCTCTATACCCCATATTATCCCTCTTAAATATTAGATGTATGGTATGTAAAGGCCCGTGATAGTGTATATATGAAGCTAGAGGCTAAAGACTCCCCATTGAGGATGTCAAGTATTGTTTTGTATTAACAAGCATGTGGCTTTTAGAGTGATCTCATTTTTTAAAGAGTAATTGTATAGTGTTACCTACCTCAAAAGTTTTATTAATAAAAATAAACAATTCTATATTTTGTGTTTGTATTTTAATATATCTACCTGTCAAAACTATTACAAATGGTATCGAAACTCTTTCTTGGGCAAATGGGCAAAAAGAAATTTGTTTTTTCATTTTTTGAAGCAATTTTTTGGGCAAACAAAGACAAATTTATTTTTTCATTTTTTGGGTGGCGAGTTTGGCAAATCTAAATTCCTTGCAAAATATTACCCACTTAAAAAAACAAAAGGTTCAAATCAAAATCCAAATAAGGGAGATACCACTAATTTAAAATCAATGGTTTTGCATAAATATTTCTAACAATAACTCATGGACAATGGCTCTTCAGTAAATTTTTGCAACTTTTTGTGGAAAATTTTGAAAAACTAATTCAAAAATTCAAAAAACATCAACCTAATCAAAGTTTGAATGAAGAAAATATTGCTGATTTAAAATCAATTGTGTGAAGCAATTTTTCTGATGATGACAACTCTCCTATCATTTTTGTAGTTTTTGTACAAAATTTTAGAAAACAAATTGTATGTCTAAGCTTCTCTTGAAAAGTACCCAATTTAAAAGAAGAAGTCAACAAAAAAAAAAATCGATGAAATAGATATCACTTACTTAAAATCAATGATTTTTTAGAGGAAAAAGTAAAAAAATAAATAAAAATAAAAAATAAAATAAAAATGCGACATTAAGACAGTTACAACACAAATCTAAGTTTCCAAAGTGCCCAAATTGAAATATTGAAATTTCAATTACATATAGAAATGCCAAATGATGGTGGGGTTGCAGGCGTTAGGGATAAACTCCCTAATCTGATAGCGAGTTCCTCAAGGACGGAGTCAGCATCTGTTTCTTCTACCCTCAAAACATTAGTCATTAAATCAACAACTCCTTCTAGTGTAAAATTTTTAAGGCCTTCCAATTCACACTGGGATTAGATGCCTTTTCTGCTGAACTATGAATAAATCTTTTCCTTGTTACCATGCACGCACTGCACATGTATATAAATATATGCCACAGCAATTGTGAACTCAAAATTATAACTTATCGATAACTGTGAGATGGCTGTCCATACAAGATTATACTGCATACAATATTTATGAGTGCGCACCACAGTTGATATATATATAGACTGCAAGACAAATTTAATACGCATACAGCAAATCTAATATGCATACATATCCTCAACGAGTCAAGTCGTAATGCGTGTAACAACTATATCAATAGCCAGCCTTCAATTGTTTATGGACGCGCGCACCAGCCACATACCCACTCAGATTTAACTCCGTTCAACGACTCCACAGTTCACTGTTTAATTCACGACCGCATTACCATTGTTCTATGCTTAATTTATCACATATCTGTGCTTGAATATTACGCTGAGAATACCCAATTCTCCATTCTAATTTATAGCAAAAACAGCGTTTATCACACAACAGTTATATAATAAACACATCCGCCATTCATAGAAACACATCTGCGTATTAGTTCAAGCGTTGTTTTTTTTTTATTAACAATATTAAAATTCTTTATATATGAACCGCACAGAACCATAACACAGTCATTCCATAGCTATACAGGAATGCGCCCTCTTCAATCATAGTTCAAGGCACTGGTTTTTTTTTACATTGAAGAGCTGCCCTTCGACCTTCTTTTCCTACTACCTACCAACACAAATATACTGGAGTTCTACATGAAGAGAAGATTTTTCCCTTGGCAGCCAAGTTTAACAACTTTCTTTTTTTTTTTATCATCCATAGCTGCCTTATTACAAAAGCAGTCACACACATAGACAACTAATCTAGCATGCCTTATTCTAAGCCTATCTAGAAAAGATGGCATGTTTTTTTTCCTCCCTATCTAGTTTCTAAATTTAACTAAAAAACATAGAAACAGCAGGCAAAGGATCCCACTCATTGCTTGTAGATAATCTTTTTGATTTTTGGAATAAATCAAAAGATTTTTCCCCTTCAGTCACATGCGCCTGCATCAGACTCCCAAGGTAGAAAAAATTCATGGTATCCTGATCATGTGGTTTGTAGTCTTGGTCTTCCTGGATCCCATACTTTGTCTTGCAACCATCCAAATGCTTTATTCCTTTGCTGTCGCTGCATTTCTGTTGTCCTTTCCTCCATCTTCTTCTTTCTGTCAATCAGGTTTAGGTTCTGATTGCTTTTGCTTGCTGCTATTTTTATTTTCCTCCATTTGGATTGTTGCATCATCAGTTGCCATATTTCTTCAATCTCTATGTCCAGCTTACTGCTGCTGTTCTCAATTTCTGTTAATTCAGCTGCTACCATAGAAGTTGCTTCCACTGCCGCCATAGATGTTGCTACCTCCCAAACTTCATGTCCCTCTGCAGCATACTTTGGCTCATCACTTGTAAACACAATCGAATTGTTAGCATTAAAATCACAAGACCCACTGGTCTTATTTGTGGATTCAGTCACCA
This sequence comes from Pinus taeda, assembly GCA_000404065.3. Taxonomy (NCBI): domain Eukaryota; kingdom Viridiplantae; phylum Streptophyta; class Pinopsida; order Pinales; family Pinaceae; genus Pinus; species Pinus taeda. The sequence goes on along the minus strand of APFE030482949.1, from coordinate 27,557 downwards.
ACTTTTTCTTCTGCAGCTCCAAGTCTTTTTCAAGACTCAAAAAAATTTCACTGGCTTTCTCCTCAGCTTTCTCTGGCAATATTTCAGCATGTTGAATTGTATTCACCATGAGACTCCCAGCTAGTCTCGCCTTCTTACCATCTTCTGCTTCATGATTGTCCTTCATGAAAGCATCCCTGCCTTGTTTTCTCAGCAAATTAACCTGTGCATACGTCCTCTGTTTTTCCAGTTCTCTTCTCTGAAGATCTAGTTTCCTGTATAATTCAATAACTTCATTAGGAGTAGATTTTGGAAACTTCACATAGCCTTTTATACCTTCAACGACTCTTGAGCTGGTTTTTCTTTTTCTATACCAACATCCTGATTGATCTGAACAGCCTTTTGTACATCCATCATCTGCTCCAAATACTCCTTTCCTCCAAACAACAGAGTTTTTGAATCAGTCTTCTGGCCTGGTACATCTTCCTGCAAAGGCAACAATGTGTGATTGACACCATCCTTTCCAAACATGTAGGTGTTCCTCTTCCCATCATGCATGGCTGCTCTGTCATATTGCCAAGGTCTTCCAAGCAATATGTGACACACGTCCATAGGCATCACATCACAAACAAATTTATCTTTATATTTGCCTACTTGAAATTCTACCTCACACTGTTCACTTACCAGCAGTTGATGTCCCTTTTGCAACCATGACACTTTATACGGTGTTGGGTGCCTCATTGTCTTCAGCTTCAATTTCTCTACTACTTTTGTAGAAACCAAGTTATCAGTGCTGCCACTATCAATGATCATCTGGCAACATTTTCCTTGGACTTTACACACTGTCCTGAATAAAGCCTTCCTTTGTGGCGGTTCAGTCACCTCCTTTGCTGACTTAAGTAAAACTTTATTAAGTACCAAAGACTCTCTGCTTTCTGGTGTATCCACTTCTTCTGTTACTGCTGCCACTGTTGCCTCTTCCTTAGCTGGAGCCACAATTGCATTCCTCTGTTTTATTTCTGCACTCTCTGGGCACTCAAAAGCTCTATGTCCCAGCTTATTGCATCTGTAGCATCTTACTTCTCTGCCTCCTCCTCTGCCTCCTCTTCCTCTGGAAAAACTCCCTCTGCCTCTTGCATCACCTCTTGTGGATGCATGCTGGGTTGAGCTACTGCTAGCTCCTTCTGCAGGTGTTGTAGATCTTCCACTACCACCTTGACTTTCCTTTCCTCTTAAAGTCCCTCTCCCTCGGGCAGACTGCTTCCTCATGAGTTTTTCTTCAGCCTTCAGTGCTATCTGATAGGCTTCCTCTACTGTTTTTGGAGACAGTAAACTTATCTCATCCTGAATGTCCATTATGAGGCCATTCATATATCTTGCCACCCTCTCATTTGTATTCTGGGCTTCTCCAGCTCTTATGCTCACCTTATAGAATTCTTTTGTATATTCCTTCACTGTTAAGGCTCTCTACCTAAGATTTTGCATTTGCCTAAATAATGTCTGCTGATAGTTACTGGGCAAAAACTTACCTTTTAACTTCGCTACCATTCTACTCCAATTCTTGATTGGCTGCTTACCCAGTCTCCTCCTTTCCGCCTGCACACTGTCCCACTAGAGCGCTGCATGGCCTTTTAGTTTGGTGACAGCAAACTTTACTTTCTTCTCATCTTCCAATTCTTCATAATCGAAGAATTTCTCCATACTATTAATCCAGTCGATCAGTTCTTCTGGATTTAGCCCTCCTTGATATACTGGTACTCACTGGTTTGATGGCATGGCTGTGGATTTCATCACTGACTGAAAGAGCTTCATCTCAAGAGAAATCTCTACCGCTTCCTCCTCAATAGCTTCAGCTTCGGGTTCACTCACGTCTCCATCTATATTCCTGCCGGAGGTTAGCGCATCCAATCTAGCTCGCAGCTCTGCTATGCTTTCCATTATTTCGGCATTTGCAACAGGCCGTCCTCTTCCACCACGTCCTCGTCCTCTTCCAACCCTGAAAGCCATCCTTTTCCTGCTCCTGAGATTCAACTCTATGTCAGTGGTTGGCTCTGATACCACTAATGATGGCGGGGTTGCAGGCTCTAGGGATAAACTCCCTAATCTGATAGCGAGTTCCTCAATGACAGAGTCAGCTTTCGTTTCTTCTACCCTCAAAACATCAGTCATTAAATCAACAACTCCTAGTGTAAAATTTTTAAGGCCTTCCAATTCACACTGGGATTAGATGCCTTTTCTGCTGAACTATGAATAAATCTTTTCCTTGTTACCATGCACGCACTGCACATGTATATAAATATATGCCACAGCAATTGTGAACTCAAAATTATAACTTATCGATAACTGTGAGATGGCTGTCCATACAAGATTATACTGCATACAATATTTATGAGTGCACACCACAGTTGATATATATATAGACTGCAAGACAAATTTAATACGCATACAACAAATCTAATATGCATACATATCCTCAACGAGTCAAGTTGTAATGCGTGTAACAACTATATCAATAGCCAGCCTTCAACTGTTTATGGACGCGCGCACCAGCCACATACCCACTCAGATTTAACTCCATTCAACGACTCCACAGTTCACTGTTTAATTCACGATCGCGTTACCATTGCTCTATGCTTGAATTATCACAGATCTGTGCTTGAATATTACGCTGAGAATACCACAATTCTTCGTTCTAATTTATAGCAAAAACAGCCTTTATCACACAACAGTTATATAATAAACACATCCGCCATTCATAGAAACACATCTGCGTATTAGTTCAAGCGCTGTTTTTTTTTTTAACAATACTAAAATTCTTTATATATGAACCGCACAGAACCATAACACAGTCATTCCATAGCTATACAGGAATGTGCCCTCTTCAATCATAGTTCAAGGCACTTGTTTTTTTTTACATTCCCTCTTCAATCATAGTTCAAGGCACTTGTTTTTTTTTACGTTGAAGAGCTGCCCTTCTACCTTCTTTTCCTACTGCCTACCAACACAAATATACTGGAGTTCTACATGAAGAGAAGATTTTTCCCTTGGCAGCCAAGTTTAACAACTTTCTTTTTTTTTTATCATCCATAGTTGCCTTATTACAAAAGCAGTCACACACATAAACAACTAATCTAGCATGCCTTATTCTAAGCCTATCTAGAAAAGATGGCATGTTTTTTTCCTCCCTATCTAGTTTCTAAATTTAACTAAAAAACATAGAAACAGCAGGCAAAGGATCCCACTCCTTGCCTGTAGATAATCTTTTTGATTTTTGGAATAAATCAAAAGATTATCACCAAATAGTTGTTTCATTTCTGAAAATAGGTTGTAATAAAAATGAAAAAAGGCTATAATAAAATAAGTACCCCATAAAATAAGTACTCATAGATGTGTTTTACCAAAAAAGATTACTACTAAAATGACAAAAAGATTACTACTTGAAATAATAGCACTACTATTGTAACATTCATTAAAAAAATTGAAATGTCCACAATTTTGATAAAATGTAGCATGGATTTATTCATTTTTAAAAACCAATATAAAATGTCATTTTGGAGAAATGGTCTACATAGAGCTATTAGAAAATTACTAGAATTATTTTCTATTGTATGTTCATCAATATATTCCAAAAAGAAAATTTATCAATCTCAATTGCCAATATAATTTTATCAATATTAATTTCGCGAAAAAAATTGATTTCAACCAAACGGATTGATAATAAGGATGTTCAAATTTATAACAAAATTAACATTTTTATAAATATATAAAATAAATTTATAGATAAGTATGATGTCTTCTATAATGATTCCTCCCTCCGTTTGAATAATATTCAAGATCCTACTCACCATTATCAATAATAAAAATACCCGGTTAAATTTCAAAGCTACATTTATTGGCTCCTCGTATCATAACGCACACTAGCATTTTCATTATGCTTTCAATCCACAAGGTCAAGTCTCACCCTAAGCACTGCTAAGACAAGACAATTACCAGTATAGTGCAAACTAGATCATTGCAAGCAGATAAATGATCATACGTTACAGAATCCATCTCCTTGCAAACTCTCATTTTCCTCTTGTTGATATTAGGTCAAACAGAACTTATAATCATAGATTCACACACTTCAAGCTATATTAAAAAAATATAATTTTGATGTTAAAAAATTACATCAAACATAAATAAAAATAAAAAATAAATATATATTTAAAAAATCAAAAATGTTATTTCTCATTATGGAAAATAAAAAATAAAATAAATTATATTTAAAAAATTACAAAATGTTATTTCTCATTATGGAATGATAATTATTAATAGCTTGGACAATAGCAATTATCAATTTACAATGTTATTTCTCATTTATGGAATGATAATTATTAAAACATTGGACAATAGCAATTATCAATTTAAAATGTTATTATTAATTATGGAATGATAATTATTAATAAGTTGGCCAATAGCAATTATCAACTTTCATCTTAATTCAAATTACGTTTTTTTCCTCTCGCATATTCTATTATTAAAATTATTTTATAAAAGTTATTAAAATTAATTACAGAAAGATTTGATCTTCTTAAACATGCTTCAAGATTATATCTAAAATCATTGCTGAACGTATAAAAGGCACTGGCTATCTTTCTCTCCAAAGATCAACCTTTCTCTCCTTTCTCTCCAAAGATCAACATGCTTTTCTGAAGGGACGTAATATTCTAGATGTTGTGGCCAACACACAAGAATGCATGTTCTCCATGATCACTAAGGACATTGATGCGGCCATCTTAAAAATAGATTTACAAAAGGCTTATGATTGTTTAGACGAGTTTTATCAAATGTTTATTGGCGAAGATTGGTCTGCGACCCGATGCTATCCAATGGATCATGTCAACTACGCAATTATTATCGATGGCATCCCATCCTTTTTTTTCCTCGTTGAAAGAGGCCTTCGTCAAAGATGCCCTCTTGCACCCCTTTTATTTATTTTGGCCATGAACACTCTCAGTATACACATTAACAAGGCAGTTAACTCAGATGCTGGCCTATCAAGATTTGGAAGGATATTTCCATATCCCACAACCTTTTTGTGGATGATGTGCTTCTATGTGCTATGCTCTGTTGGGACACATGGAATTGTTTTTTCGACATACTTGTCAAATTCCAAAAAGCCACGGGCTCATTATTAATAAGTCGAAATCCACTCGATATCATAATGAAACAAGACTCATTATTAATAAGTCGAAATCCACTCTATATCATAATGAAACAAATCCGGCTCTGGGTATTTGGATCGCTGATATGCTTGGAATTGGCACTAGTTTGATCAAAAATGGTATTAAATACTTGAGATTCCATCTAAAAGCTAATGGATATACATCAAATGATTGGCAATGGTTAATTGAAAGATATTATAAAAAGATCTCGACTTGGGAACACAAGTCCCTACTCGCTCGCAGAGTTATTTTAACAAGCGGTCTTGTCACAAATGTCTATATATTGGACTCATTTATTCTACCTTCCCGCATGTATCATCCATGAGTTATTTTAACAAGCGGTCTTGTCACAAATGTCTATATATTGGACTCATTTATTCTACCTTCCCGCATGTATCATCCATCGGATGAACAAGGTTATTTTAACACAAGCGGTCTTGTCACAAATGTCTATATATTGGACTCATTTATTCTACCTTCCCGCATGTATGAGGTTGGGGTCTCAAGGACTTTAGATTATTTGGGCGAGCTCTCCTATGCCGATCCTTCAAGGTATATATGGAGATGGACCATGGAGCTATATTATCAAGCTGAAATACATGAAAGGGAAAAATCTGGAATTCTGGTACAAAGCAGGGTCAATTGGGACTCGACAAGGGACTCGACAAGGATCTGCTATTTGGCACAATTTACGCAAGATTGAATAACATTTCTTGATGCGCCTAAAATGGAAGATATTCTCAGGTAATAAGATATTAATCAGCATTGATCCTATTTTGTGCAGACATAGAGATATTATCATCCCTGAAAACATTTTAACATTTTTTCATGCTATTTCACATGGAATAAGCTTATTGTATCTTGGCATGGTTCTACTCCTATATGGAAGGACGCACTGTTTGCCGACGAACTGGGCAGCATTTGGAAATCACTCACAGAATTTTTCTGTATGAGCAGGCTTCATCGAGATGGAATTGTTGATCACCTCATATGGTCTGTATCGAATGCCCAGATGCTTGTGCGGGTCTGCAACATATACACAGACATGATTCTCTCCAAAATTCCTCCTACTCGTGATACATTTACAGTGGTTTTCTGAAAGGCAAGATGTCCTCTGAAATATAATTACTTTGCATGGCTGGTATTCTACAATAAAAACCTCACAGGGGACAATTTAAAAAAAAGATGTTGGCACAGTCCTAGCAAGCGTTCAATGTGTGAAGCTAATGAGAAAGCAAACTTCCACATGTTTTTTCAATGCCCTTCTATCTAGCAAATCTGGTATGTATTGGCAAATACTTTTGTTTTCCCTCACTGTTTTTGACTCTTCCTACACAGCTTTTAATTGGTGGGGCAGACAAAAAATCCCTCAACATTATCTCATCTTAATCTTTCTAGTCCTTCTAGAAATGGCAAAATTCCAAGATTTTCAACAATTCAAAGGCACCTCTTATGTCCATCCTGGACAGCATCATTTGACTTCGGTCTATGGACACATCAATAATTGAATTTGTCTCTCTCATACAGATCCTCTTATATATGAATCTGCTGCTCTTCCTGAACACGAGCACATTGCATAGGCTGGTCATGTTTCCTTTCATTTTTTCTACACACCTCACAGATATTCCCACAATTTTGCATGTTCTGTCAATATTGTTGATTTATATATTATGGGTATATGATGAATCTGTGCCCACGGGCAGCTGTGTTGATTTATATATTATGGGTATATGATGAATCTGTGCCCACGGGCAGCTGATCAATGAACCAGCTATATGTAACATCAAGTGTTTACGTTGACTCGATATAAAATTTTGCGCTTTTTTTCTTCTGAAAAATATTCGATTGTTAACATTATTTTAGAAATTTCAAAAATTAATTTAGAGAAATGTTTGATTTCCACTAATAGACTAAAATTAACCTATACGGGTTTGATTTACAGAAATTTAATTAAATAAATCGATTTCCAGTAATATTGACTAAAATTAACCTACACAAGGGTTTGATTTACAGAAATTTGATTAAATAAATAAGGGAAGGCTATGATTTACCCTAAAATTAACAGAAGGGTTTGATTTACAGAAGGGTTCGATTAACATAAATTTGATTAAATGAGTCTGAGATTTAAAAATAATCTTTTTAATATATATTCATCGCTTAAAACTTATTCAGATACCTAATCCCTTCGCATTGTACTTCAACTGAGTTCCTGTTATTCATATTATTAAATTGAACTTGTTATTCATATTATTGCATTTTAGTACCTAATCATTCAATAATACCTATTCCCTTCATGTTAATTAATTTTAATACCTAATCCCTTCACATTGTACTTGATCCCTTCATGTTAATTAATTTTAATACCTAATCCCTTCACATTGTACTTCAGCGTTCTTGTTATTCATATTATTAAATTGAATTTGTTATTCATATTATTGAATTTTAATTGTATTCTTGTTGCTTATATTATTAAAATTTAATTATATTATTAAATTTAAAGAGCCAATAATGATTTGTTACAAGGGGAATCAATCCTTATCATCCCACTTCTCGCATTGCACTCGTATTGCACTTACAGCACAACGTAGCAGATTTAAGGGTTTTGAGAAGCACAATGATCTGCCGAGGGTTTTAACTAGCCCCGAAAGTGCAGAGAGAATGTCTGAGGAACGACCATACTGGAATTCATAAAAGCGCGGACCTGCTCTGCAAGCCTTTCTTTACCGCAGGGAAATTATTATTTTCTTGCTTTCGAGAGCAGATTCTTTGCAGAGATTCCAAACTTCAAGATTAAAAAAAGCCGCTGTATTGCAGGGCTTACAATACCGCTTCGGAGAAATAACAAAGAAACAAAGACCACAACAAGGAGGAAATCGAGAAGATACAGCAACGACAACGAAACCGTATTATCAAACAAAACGAGCCAAAAACTGAAGCCCTAAAACTATTAAACATGAAAAAGGCACTCCAAAGAAAAACATCTGTATCCACTTGTTATTCTCGAAAACAAAATGAAACCCTACTACAGATATGAATGCTACAAGAAAGCCGAACTTAACACTGTCCTATCTTCGGATATGAAATGCAACCCTTGTACAGATGTAACTGCCACAAGAGAGCCGAACTGATCTTCATGATATGAAATAAAATGAAACCCTGCAACAAATAAAAACCCTACAACGAAAGCATAACTTATCATACAGTTACCATTTTCGGATAGAAAATAAAACCCTAACATGTACCGCAGATGATTTTCGGATATAAAATAAAACCCTTACATGTACCGCAGATGATTTTCGGATATAAAATAAAACCCTAACATGTACACAGATGATTTTCGGATATAAAATAAAACCCTAATATGTACGCAGATGACTTTCGGAAATAAAATAAAACCCTAACATACACGCAGATGCTACAGGATGTCCGAACTAAACAGAGCATCATTGATACGAAAACACAGGTTCGTGAGGGGTATCAGAACAGTACAAGGTGAGTGCCCATTAAGCGTAACAAGGTAATATTTGGGGCGGACACCCTTCTCGCAGTTGAGCGAGGGCTTACCTCTCCTCATCTACCCTTTTGAACCTGTAATATTTTCAGTCCTCGAACGCAGTATATCTAGCATCCCCTCCTAGCGATACTTTAAACACCACAGCAATGTGGGATATATCAAATTTTCAACGTTTTGCATTAATAGAGTTCTTTGTATTCCATCTTTGTGTGATGTGAAGAGAGAAGTATGGTGGGCATTAATAAATTACAAAATTTTAAGAAGTATGGTGGGCATTAATAAATTACAAAATTTTAAGTTCTTAAAGTTTATTTTTTAACAACCTCAATCACCAAATAAGTTTTGAACATGAATGTTAAGGTTGATGTATTAATAGTGTATTTTCGGAATTATGTTTAATGACTGGTTTTTATTAAGATAATATTTTATAACTGATGTATATTGATATTGATTCATTTTATTTTATTTCTCACATTTAAAGTATATAATAATATAATATATTTTATAATTATATGGAAGGTGTCCTACATTAAAGGTGTCATACACCTAGGTGTTTTTTCTATGGAGTTTGCCCATGTTGATGTAATAATAGTGTATTTTTTGAATTATGTTTAATGAAGTGTAAGGTTGATTAAGATAATAGTTTATGTTTGAGAGCGTGTTCTATATATTGATTTTTTTCACATTTAAAGTATAATAATATAATATATTGTATAATTACACGGAAGGTGTTATATACCGAAGGTGTTCTTTTTATGGAATTGGGTGCAAACATTGTTAATTTTATCTCAGCAAATCTCAAGGCATCTTTTTTATCTTCATCGGTCTCGGTTAAGCAAAAAATCATAAGTTGTTAATTTTCTGATTGAAAAAGTATCAGTATCATTTGTGTTTCTGTATTGAAGCTTTTGTGATCCATAATGAATTAAGCAAAGTCTTTTGGTAGAAATCACATAAGAGAAATTTTTGGCCAACACGTTTCGAACCAACAAGTGTGGTTTTTGTTATCGAGTACAAGATGTCATTGGGAATCAAATATTGAAGATATCCACATATATTCCTGATGAAAACAAAGTAATCTCAAACATCCTTAGAATTATTGTAATCAAAATCCTTCAAATCAACATTCAAGTCCTTCATGTCAAGAGTGTCTACCTCATTTTTTTGTTGCAGTAGTCATTTGCTAAAGAAGAGAAGTGTTGGACATGGGCAAGCCGGTGACATATGTAATCATCATTTAGAAACTAAAGAGTGACTCCAACCTCCCCTAGGTAATCTTTGCCTTGTCAATTTTTTGTCTAGCTCTTTGCAATTGTCCTCTAAGTTGTATTGACCCAACTAGTGAAAGCAACTGTATGAAAATTGATCCATTTTGTCTTCACAATTTGCTAAATCTTCCCAAATCTTATATTCCTTCGGTGTATCTTTACATCTTTAAAAGCTATTACTAATTAAAGTTTTTCTAATTTTTCCATCTAATAAAACTCATATTCTTACAATTCCACGTATCATTATTATATTCATTATCCATAACACCCTATTGTTTTCTAATTCTTTACGTTTGACTCAAAGAACTTCATCTTGAAATATTGCTCACTTACTTTTCAAAACCTACTCCCAACATTTCTAGATCTTACCTTTGGTCATGTAGCATCATCCATAACCAAATCCACATTCTTTTTCTTCCATTTTGTTTAGATATCCCTACTTTTGTTATACTACATTTCCATGCTTGTACAGTTTAGACATAATATGCAATCCAATATGTTACACCCACAATTCTATAATATAATTCTTTAAACTTTGTGCTTACATAATATCGAGTGTTATGTTACATTTTCTCTAAATCCGTGATATAGGTTTTTAACATTCTCCAACTATGATTTTACATCGCGACACATGCAAACATGTAATAAGGATTTCTCAAAATTTGTAATCCCCTCTAACGTAGTTTTTTTATTTAGTACATTGGTAGCATGTGGATAAATATGTCCTTATCCATATTTTATTTTCAACCATTCTAATTACAAAAATACAACATTCAAATTTCATTATTTATTATATTTCACCATTATATGATAATAATAAAAATATGTTCGTTGTATTAAAATTTGAAACTTCTAATTTTGTTTATATGGTCATATTATTATCTTTACCTATAATAGTAGATATTGCATTTGATTTTTTTGTCAAACCTAAAGATTAATTTTTTTTTGCAAAATTTGCATAGTTGAACATTACATGTTAAAATGGGAGTTGTCTATAATGCGACTTTTTGGAGATTCCGGTGACGGAATCCGGCGGAAGAAATGAGGTTAAATCTTGATTTTTAGCAGTTAAAATGGTTTTTTAACTGCATATTTGGATTCAGCGCCGTGAAAAACCCCTGAGAGCCATTGATTGTGCAGAAACTAGCTATCAAACTTGAGATTCCAATGAATTACTGCCGGATTTTGACCGGAAAAATCCGCCAGAAAAACTTTCAAAAAGTCGCGTTATAGACTACTGCGTTAAAATGTCTTATTTTCTAAAAATAATTTAATTCATTTATACTCAATTTGATTGTATATTAAATTCAAAATGTTATTGCAAATTTCCTACAAATTAGTGTTATGCATTTATGGCATTAATTATGGGCTATCAACCTACTTTGTTGATTGGTACATGTGTTGAATGCATCCACGACTCTCAAAGATGCAATGACTAGGTTACAAAGTGCATGGTTACTGCCAATATTACTGACATTGACAAATCAAAGTTTGTTGAAAATGCAACAAGAAAATCCTAATTTAATTTTGTCTTTGAATTAAATTGTAATTCCACATCTCATGACAATTTGTAATAGTTAACTAAGTTAATTTGACTTAGTTGGCTCAGTTAATTCGAGTTGAGTGTCTAACTAGAGTCATGTAGAGTGTCTTTGATTTTTTATTGAGTTTATTCTGAGTTGTAATTATTTAATTCAGTCCAACTGAGTTAAAGTCAATTAAACTAGTTCTAACTGATGGAGGAATTAATGGGAGATCTAGTAGTGGGGTGTAACCTATAGTGGTGGGGTGTAACCAGCACTAATCAACCAATAAACCGAAGGTCCACTCATAATTAACTCATGCATGTTAGATTAGAGAAAGACCTAGTTGAGATTGAAGTTCAGGGACACTGTACTATCAATTGTATAATCATCTGAATTGTACAAGTGGTGCATGCAAACAGAGGAAGGCCTATGAGGATTATGAATTCATATTTGTGGAATTTCACAATTAAATATGAGTTAATTCCCTAGGAAATTGTGCAAGGAGATAGGAGCTTGGCAGGCAGTAGAATTGGCCAAGTATTGGCTTGAGCTTGTCTGTGAAACAGTGAGACAGATCGAGATAGTGCAGAGGTTGCTCAGGCTTGAGCAAAGCATTGTAATCTTTTCATATTTTCATATTAATGCAATATACATATAGCAGGGGTTTTTTAGTTATGGCTTTCCCCATAAAATTATTATGTTATGTGTAATTGAATTCTTTATCTTGTATGCTTCATGATTTCATCGATCATTTGTTGTTTCCACTGATGAGTAGAGTAGATTCAAGTCAATTGTTTTGTCATATTACAATATGTAATTTGAATCTACAAGGAATTTCCACATGGTATCATAGCTGTAATCACTATAGAAGAGGAGAATACGAGTTTGTCTTTTGCAGGAGAAATAGAATTTGCAATATCATACTTCAAAGCTAGCAGGATGTCATTCTACGTATTAAGACTCGAATATGCCCTTGAGAGTAGTTCAAACAATATTGCTTGGAAGGACAGGATGGAGGCAGTGTTGGAAGACAATGGGCTTAAGGAATTCATAGACAAAGATATTCCTAAGCCAGTTGATGCCCAGGATCTAGCAAAGTGGAGAAAGTGTGTGGCAAAGGTGAGAAGGATTATCCTAGAAGGAATTCGATATCATATTGTCTTGAACCTCCACTAGAGGAAACTCCATTTGCAATGTGGAAGGCCTTGGCAAACCTATTTCAAAATAACATTGACCACAGGAAGCTGGCACTGAAGGACAAGCTCAAAAAAATCAAGATGGAGAAGGACAACACAATACTGAAGTACTTGACCAAGTTTACCCAATGTTAGGATGAGCTTGGAAGTGTAGTTGTTGAAGATGATCTAGTGAGCCTAGCACTTCTAAGCCTTCCCAAGAGATGGAAAAGCTACCAGGACTCAGTTAATGGGAGGGAGAAGCTACCAGAGTGGTAGCGATTATGGTCTGACTCGGTACAAGAAGAGATTTGGCGGAACACCAAAGATGGATCCTCATTCAAGCATGATGATGAGGAGAATTGTGTCTTAGTTGGAAAGGCAAAGAAAGGGAAGGGGAATTCATCCCATTCCAAATTAGATTCTAGGCAGGGAGGTAAGAAGAAGGACATGTCGAAGATTAAATTTTTTCACTGTCACGAGTTGGGACACTGTGCCACAAAGTGTTTGCACAAGAAGGTCGGTAAGAATCCCTTAGGAGGAGTGGCAGGTGAAGCTATTGCTTCAAAATTCAGACTGGATTTCACCCTCATTGTTTGCATGGTGACATCGGTGATGGATAGTGTGTGGTACCTGGATAGTGGAGCCTCATTCCATATGACCAGAAACAAAGAGTTCTTCAGTGACTTGGAGGAGAAGGACCTCTAGATGCACATCGAGATAGGAAATGATGGGAGGTATAGCGTGATCGACATCGGTATTGTTACCTTTCAAAGGAAGTTCGATACTCCTCTCACATTAAAATATGTCATGTATGTTTCGGGTTTGAAGAAGAATTTGGTTTCAGTTACCATGTTGAAGGATCGTGGCTATGATGTGATATTTAGCAAGGGAAAGGCTTTCCTTTGTCACATAGCCTCAGGATAGGTGAAGCGAATCGGGGTTCAGGTGAAGAACCTCTACAAATTGGATGCAGAAGATTGTGTTGCTTTGAGCACAAAAGTTGAGAAGGTGAAGAGCCGAGACATCAGTGATTTGTGGCATAGAAGATTGGGTCACTTACACCACGGAGCTTTGAAGATCATGTGGCAAATTTGTAAAGGAAATCCCAAGGGTACCCTAGAGCAGAGAGACACATTCAATGGGTGCACATTGGGGAAGTACACCAAAGCTTCCTTTCATGATAAAGACAGTTGAGCACAAGCGATCCTTGATAGAGTTCACTTAGATGTGTGTGGACCATTCTCGACAGCGTCCACGGCCAAGCACATGTATTATGTAATATTTGTTGATGATTTTTAACGTAAGTGCTAGATTTTCTTCATACAGAAGAAAGATCAGACGTTCGCTAAATTTTGTGAATTTAAAACACTTGTCGAGAAAGATACTGACAGGGAAGTTAAAGCTCTCAAAAGCGATAACGGTGGAGAATATGTGTTGAATGAATTCAATCACTTTGGTGCATCAAAAGGCATTCAATGAGTTAATAGCACCTCATAACCCACAACAAAATGGGGTAGCTAAAAGGAAGAAAAAATGTATTATGGGAGTTGGATAGGCGATGTTACATGATCAGGGCCTACCATTGCACTTGTGGGTTGAAGCATGCAACACATTTGTTTATTTGCATAACAGAAGCCCTCTTCGAATTCTAGAGATGAGTACACCAGAAGAAGATTTTTCAGGTAAGAAACCAGATGTGGCACACTTTAGGGTCTTTAGATCATCATTCTACTGTCATGTTACCAAGGATGCATGGAAAAAGCTAGTGCCAACAGCTGAGTTGGGCATATTTGTGGTGTACACTGATACACCTCAAAACTATTGGGTGTACCTTCCATTCAACAGGATGACAATGGTTTGCAGAGATGTGAAGTTCAATGAAGAGAAGGCCTTGAGATGTTCCCTTGAGAGGGAGCTTTAGTTACATGTAGATGATGAGCTTTTAGATCCAAAGGAGGAACCTCGAGATGATGTGGAGTAACCACTTGCAGAGGAGCAGAGAGTGGAAGCACCCACTCATCCATAGACTTCCAGAGATAGAAGGAAGTGCATGAGGGAGGTTGACATATTGATGCATGATGCTAGAAATAATGTGGGAGCACCCACATCACATCGCAGGCAAAGGAGGTCACCAGATCGGTACACGGCTACATGGCTCTGATGAGAGAGAGTGTAGAGGTTGAGCCATCCTCATTCAAGGAAGCAGTGCAACAACCAGTATGGGTTGATGCCATGGTTGAGGAGTATGCCTCCATTATCAGAAACAATGTTTGGGAAGTAGTCCCAAGGCCAGCAGACAAGTCAGTGGTGAGTTCCAGATGGCTTTATAAGATAAAGCAAGCAACATATGGGAGTGTGGAGAAACACAAGGCCATATTTGTGGCCAGAGGGTTCTCTCAGGTGGAGGAAATTGATTAAGAGGAGACCTTTGCTCCATTAGTAAGGTACTCTTCAATTATATATATTCTAGCACTATCAGTGCAGATGGGATGGAAGATACATTAGTTGGATGTGAAGACAACATTCCTCAATGGTATGATTGAGGAAGAGGTGTATATTGAGCAACCGAAAGGATTTGAGACCTTCAACATAGAGTCGCATGTGTGTAGACTCAAGCGAGCGTTGTATGGAATAAAACAAGCACACGATGCTTGGTACACCAAGATTGTTAGCTATTTCACTGAGTTGGGCTTCACCAAAAGTGAAGCAGATATGAACCTTTACCATATTGTGGTTGAAGGTAAATTGTTGATTATAGTATTATATGTCGATGATTTGATTCTAATAGATGATGGGAAGCTGATAGAATATTGCAAAGAAGATCTTGCAAGAGAATTCGAGATGAAGGACCTGGGGCTCATGCATTACATTCTTGGTATGGAAGTATGGCAAGGAGATGAGGAACTGTTTGTCTCTCAGGGAAAGTATGCTAACGATATATTGAAGAAGTTCCACATGGAGAGCAACAAACCCATGGAAACTCCTCTAGCGGGTAATTGGAGGAAGGGAGATGTTACTGCAGGTGAAGTAGTGGAGGCTACTATTTTAGATAGCTTGTGGGTTCACTTATGTATTCGGTGAACACACGAACGGATATGTGTTTTGCAGTTAACCAACTTAGTCAAGCTATGGTTAATCCAACCAAACTCTATTGGAAGGCAACTAAACATGTGTTGAGATACCTCAGAGGCACCACTTAGTTTGGTCTTTGGTACAGACAGACAGATGGAGTGAAGCTTCAAGGCTTCACAGATGTAGATTGGGTAGGGAGTCCATCCGACATGAAGAGCATATCAGGGGGAATCTTCAGTATTGAGTCAACAACAGTTTCTTGGTATAGTAGGAAGCATAGATCAATTGTACTCAGTTCAACAGAAGCAGAGTACATGGCTATTAGTCAAGCAACTTGTGAGGCTATATGGATGAGGAAGATCCTTGTTGGGTTATTTGGTCAACAGATGGATCCTACAGTGATTTACTGTGACAATCAGAGTTGTATCAAACTCTCCGAAAATACAGTTTTTCATGATCGGTCCAAGTATATCGACATCTGGTATCACCATCTATGAGATTGTGTTCATAGGAGAATCATGTTGCTAGAGTACATTCCTAAAGAGGAGCAGGATGTAGATATTTTGACAAAGGCATTGTCAAGATGCGAATTCAAGTTTCACAGAGGTAGGATCGGGGTAGCAAATAATCTCTTTATTGTTGAGTGGCAGTGTTGAAAATGCAATAAGAAAATCCTAATTTAATTTTGTCCTTGAATTAAATTAGGAATTAAATTGTAATTCCACATCTCATGACAACTTGTAATAGTTAACTAAGCTCATTTGACCTAGTTGGCTTTGTTAATTCACGTTGAGGGTTTAACTAGAGTCATGTAGAGTGTCTCATATTTTTTAGGAGTCCTCGTTGAGTTTATTTTGAGTTGTAATTATTTAATTTATTCTAATTGAGTTAAAGTTAGTTAAACTAGTTCTAACTAATGGAAGAATTAGTGGGAGATCCACTAGTGGGGTGTAACCAACACTGATCAACCAGTAAACTGAAGATTCACTCATAATTAACTCATGCATGTTAGATCAGAGAAAGACCTAGTTGAGATTGGAGTTCGGGGACAGTGTACTATTAGTTGTATAATCATTTGAATTGTATAGGTGGTGCATGAAATCAGAAGAAGGCCTAGGAGGATTGCACAATTCATATTTGTGGAATTTTTCAATTAAATATGGGCCAATACCCTAGGAAACTGCGCAAGGAAATAGAAGTTTGGTGGGTAGCAGAATTGGCCAAGTATTGGCTTGAGCTTGTCTATGAAGTAGTGAGAGAGATAGAGATAATGGAGAGGTTGTTCGACCTTGAGCAAAGCATTGTAATCTTCTCATATTTTCTTATTAATGCAATATACAAATAACAAGAGTTTTTTTCATTTGTGGCTTTCCCCAAAAAATTATTGCGTTATGCGTGAATGAGTTCTTTCTCTTGTATGCTTTGTGATTTCATCGAGCGTTTATTGTTTCCACTGATGAGTAGAGTAGATTCAAGTCAATTGTTTTAGCATATTATGATATGCATTTTAAATCTACAAGAAATTTCTATAGAATTTTCTTTTTATTACCATTGCGCACGACCACCGCCAAAATTAGCTCTATGAAACTAGTTAGCAAGCAATTAAGAATATTGAATGCAACTTGAGTATTAAATTTAAGAGGACCGAGTTTGTGCTAAATGTTATTCACTGGCTATCACGCTCACAGTTAAGAATGGAAAATAATGTAAAACATTGTTTCTTGAAACTAAGATTCAAATATCTACAATATTATTAATTGTCCAAGGTAAAAAATCAAATTTTTATTTATGTTTATGCTTTGCATGGAACATATCATTATAGGATTATTAAAAAGTTTTTAAAATCATTAAAG
>APFE030482948.1:35537-87221 GCA_000404065.3 Pinus taeda | reverse complement strand
TTTTAACGAAAGATATTCATGCCATTTCATATATCTTAACTATTAATATTGGACAAATAGTTAAAGATATTATAAATATATATTATAGATTATATCAATCATATATATATAATATGATAATGCTATTAATAAATTCTCTTAGACCTTTTGGTTCTGGTGAATAGAAAATACACTAAATTTTTTAAAGTAAGAAACATTGAACTTTGTGCCACCCCACATTTTCTAAGAAACTTTACATTCAACAATTTTGATTGGAGATTTTTTCAGTATGTAGATCCAAAAAGAAAAAACTTTAACCCAAAAATCATTGGATAGTTATTTAGCTTTGATCATGCTCCTTTCTATCTTTATGATGGTTAGGTTTTTTCTTTTAGCCACTACATTGTGTTGTGAAGTACATTTGGTGAGGAACTACCTTCTAATTCATTTCTATGTATATAAATTAATTTCAAACTCTTTTGGGTGATATTATCCTCCTCTAGCCATTACATTTTGTTGTGAAGTACATTTGGGGATGAAATACCTTCTAATTCATTTCTATGTATTAATTTCAAACTATTTTGGGTAATATTATCCTCCTCTATGTAATCTAAGCATTTTGACATGTTTTCCACTTTGATTTTTCACTATAACACTAAATTCTTTAAATTTTAAATGTTTTAGATTTGATTTTGAGGAAATATACTCGAAATTTTTTACTAAAATAATCAATAAATTTAAAATAAAAAAACATCCACTAATGGATTGAGTTTGCCTGAATCGATGTAAATATATGTGAACAAGATCCACATGCTCTTTGAATTTGTATAAGGATACTAAAAATTTATCCATTTGATGCATCATTGACAAGGTTTGGTTTGTTCATTTAATATAAGAAGTCCTTTAAACATTAACTATTTCGTTTTTTTTTTTTTTCAAAAAAATGAGATATTAAAATGCAGGTGACCATACTTATGATTCTACAACCAAGTATCATATATGCTTGAGAAATTTTGTGCATATGATTGCGATAAATCTGCACCTTTTAGGTTTAATAGGAATATTATATTCTTGGTCATTTGAACTTTTAAAATGAGCTTTCTATTGGGTATTTGATCTAAGATTATGCATGTAGGGTCCTTGAATATCAAATAATAATCATTTTGCTTTAATTGTTTTATATTTATTAGGTTATGTCAAAAATAGATACATCAAATACATCAAGAATATTTTTTTCTCATTTTTTTTGGTTAATATAGACATAAAAACTTAACCTAAAACTCATTTTTCCTTAATTGTTTTATAATTATTAGATTATGTCAAAGAATAAGTACGTCGAATACATCAGGAATATTTTTTTCCCTCATTCTTTTTGGTTAATATGGACACAAAAGCTTTACCTAAGGTCTTGAATTGATAATAATATCTTAAAGTGAGTTCATATTTAATAAATTTTTCAATACTAGAAAATAATGCTTTGTTATGTCATATGATTGCTATACAAAATGCTTTGTTATGTCATATGATTGCTATGACCTTTGTATAGAAACAAAGAATGTAACAACATAAGGTATTACTTGGAATTATTTATAAGTTTATTTCTATGCTAAAAAGAATTAAGAGAAGTGTTCTAAGAACACTAGAGTTTTACTAAGGTAAAAAGTAAGAAAGTTGGTAGTGTGACACATATTTTAAAATTTAAAAATATATGTATTTTATGGAAGAGAATTTTTTTTTTTTATCTTCAACTCTATTAGTGTTATAAATGTCTTGACTCTTTCATCCCAAAGGGTTTTGGGAAGTGAACAATGCCCAATTTCATTGTGATGTTCATGAGAATTTGTTTTCTATTTTCTTCTTTATACTAGTCAAGATAGAGAGATACATTTGGTTTTCAATATTTGGGTCAAGATTTATTGAGAGGGGAAAATATAGCTAAATTAGAAAAAATGGGGCTTTCGAAATAAAGAACCCAACATAGAAGACTAAAATGAGATATATGAATAAAATGACAATTTAAGGAAAGACATAGATATAGTTAGAGAAAAAGACAACATAAGATATAGGATGGAAATCTATTAAATAGGGAAATGATAGACAGCAAAAGAATGAAAAAAATAAGTTTTCTCTCCCCTTAAACTAGTCCATTCTTTATATATGTTTCTTGGCACTCTCGCATCATTATTCAAATTGTTTCTTTCATCCATGAGGATGGGTAGGATATATACCAAAAAGGTTTCATCTTACTCACACAATTCATCTCTAGAAGTGTATCTATAATTGTTAAATTTTCCTAGTTCTTCAACACAATTTTGTAAAATTTGGCAATCATGGGAGAGAGTTGCATTGAATGGGGAGAGATTTAATAGCTTGTGATATTATTTTTTTTAGTAGTCCATTTTATAATCGAATATGACAAAGATGTGTAATTATTTCCCTATTTAACTAGTTTTTTTTAAAATAAAAATAAAATATTCACTAAATATAAAAACAATACCAACTAAACAAAATAGCTATATATATTTGATATTTGATCAAAAGCATTATAAACACTACCAACTAAACAAAATAGCTATATATATTTGATATTTGATCAAAAGCATTATAAAACACCACTCACATTGTACTTTTTTTGTTCTTGATATTACAACCCAATGTGAAAGAGATGCATGTAATCTCTTCAATGTTTAATATAGAGTTAACATATGGTATTTAAAAGGAAATTGGTAATATCAAAAAAACATATTTCACTCTCAATCATAATAAAATATTTGGATGTCCATATTAGATCACATAATTTATATCAATTTTATATATAGAGAGATCACTTTAATTTTTAAGTGTAATTTTTTAATTAAAAAAAAAAAAGAATTGTCAATGTAAATGTTAAATAAAATAGTTGAATATAAAAGTTAACTAATACATTTGAATATCAACTTTATATATAAATATGTATTTCTTTCTGTCTTATAATATATAAATGTTATATATAAATGAAAAAAATATGTAATTCTTTTAATGTTTAACATGGAGTGTGCAATGCTCTATATATATGATATAATGTGTTGAAATAGATTAATTATTTTAACTTCACTAAAAAATATTTACATCTCAAAAAAGATTTGATTTATCTCACTGCTTAATAGAGATAATTATAAATCTACAATGTTAATGACAATAAATGCTTTCACCAAACCATGAATTAAGCCGAAAATAACGAAAGGTTAATCATATTTACCAAATTCGAAAAAAGTAAAATAAAAAATAAAAATTGGTACCACCTAGTTATAGATAAATTTCGATTACTTTTACCAACAAGAGATGCCAGCAATTGTGTTACATTACCTACAAGAGTACTCTAATCTCAGGTGAGCCTATTACCCAATTAACCATATATAGAAGATGTATTCATCCCATGGGTTCGATCTATAGAGCCGAATATAGACCCATCTATGGCTTTTTCATCTCTACGGAACTCAACTACTAAGGGGTAAGGAATAGAGGAACCTTAAATTCGAATATTGAATTGGGAAACAGAGGGATCACATAGATCGCAGACATTAAAGCGGATATAATATGAGTCGGATACATTAAAACCAAATTAATATGAGCTTTTTCATTAGTCAAAAAATAACAAAAGATTAAGAAAACTATATGCATGGAGGCTTCGTCGGAGTCCAGCCAGAAGGACCTAGTCAACAAAGCAAACCAAAGCAACGGGCACCCTTATTGACGACTTTTTTCCAATTTTCAAACTTGGTAACTATGAAGTAACCTCATGGTTGTAACTGTCGAGTCTTGCAGGTAGAGAGGCCACTGTCCAACGTCTCTCTCTCCGCAAAGATCATCGCCCTCAGTAGCAGAAGCGAGAAACTGGCATGGCCGATCATATCTCCGACCAAAACACACAGAAAAACTTCTTTGGCTGCTCAGGAGAGTTGTTGGGTTGTTACCGCCGACGGGTCAATCTCTTTGTCTCGAGCATGTTTTGGCAATCTCTCTGTCGTCGATGTCGACATCACTGTAGGTTGCGACATTGAAAAAAACTCGGCCCTGCTCTAGGAGCAGATGCTATTCAGCGTAAATTTCATGATTTGGTTTCAGATGCACTCTCGAGTGACTTAATTAGTAATGGTTTTGTTTTTTGGGTTAGATTTCATGGTCGGTAGATATTTAACATTGAATTTCATTATTTTATATAATACTTCGTAACATTACAGTGCAGTTGTCTATAACGCGACTTTTTGAAAGCCTTTCCGGTGGGTTTTTCCGGTCAAAATCCGGGAGCAATTTATTCGAATCACAAGTTTGATAGCTAGTTTCTGCACCATCAAAGCGTCCCAGGTGTTTTTCAGGGTGCTGAATCCAAATATGCAGTTAAAAACTCATTTTAACCGCAACAAATCAAGATTTAACCTCAATTTTTCCGTCGGATTCCGTCACCGGAATCTCCAAAAAGTCGCATTATAGACAACTCCCATTACAATTATTAAAAATAATATAATAAATAATATAACAAGTTTGTGAAAGTATAAGTAATTAAATTCAAAGATAAGTTTCAACGAGATTAGATTTTAAAAAAAAAATTAATACAGTAAATGTTTGAACTAATTAGTTTTCTCACCGAACATCACTGAACATGCCGTACTGCAGCTGGCCATGGGCGTCAGTATCATCTAACTGCCCTGTGTTGATATTTCGCCGAATCTATTGCTTACAAATTATTTGCACAATCAATCATGCCATGATTTTCCAGGAAAATGTTGACGGCCAGTCCACCCTGTGGGCGGTGCAAAGGGTATGGTGAGACATTTGATGCCGTGCCTTGGATTATATGGCTCCCTTCTACTGTTTAATGGAATCCCTTATAAATGGGTTCTGCGTCTGAGCATTTGAACATCAGGTTTGAGCTGAGGCATATAATCTCTGTGTATGTCCATGTGATTGAGTGAGAGAGGTGTGAGAAATGGCTGGGAATGGGTTGCTGAAATGAGTGCCCTCACTCCATGATGTGCAGGACACCTAATTGGAAATGCAGCCACCCCTGCTGACGCCTGTTGTCCTGCCATTAAGGGGCTAGACGCTCAAGTTAAGACTACCCCTGATAGGCAGGCTGTCTGTAATTGCCTGAAGAATCATGCAAACTCATTTGGTGTCAAACTGGGGAAGGCTGCCAATCTCCCTGAGCTCTGCAAGGTCACTGACTTTAACGTCCCTATCAGTCCTAATGTCGACTGTTCTAAGTATGCCTCCTAATCATCTGTCCCTTTCATTATTCTTTGATTCTCATATGACCTCTCTGGAAGTTTCATTTCGTGTGTCTGTGTTTTGACAAATATTGCACTGGAATATCGTTCTTGATTTTGACAAATGGTTTTATGTTGTCTGTATATGCCAGAATTCACTGACGACGTTGCTGATGATCGAATCTGGGCTGGTGGCTTAGTTGGTTAATCTAATATAATTAGATTAATTAGTACATCAGCTTAACTTGATACATAAAATGTTGTACCCAGGGTTTGCCCGTTTGAGTGTTACGTATTTACTCCTGTGAATGCCTTTTAAGCGTTTTTTAATATTTTTAAATAAATAAATGGTGATGCCAGCCACCTTTAGTTTTTGTCTATCTTTACGTCCCAAATTTCTTGTTTGTTCAACAACCCTCAATTTCAGTACTTGCAGACAAGATGCTGATTTTCAATTTCGTGCAGCAATTAGGAGCTTTCTGGTGCATTATTTTTTCGCTAAAAGTTATTGATTTTTATTTATGGGTATAATTCCATACATTGGATGCAATTTTAAATATTAGTATAACTACATTTACTAATGTGATTGATAAAGGTCTATAATATAGGGGTATATGAAATATATATATAGTCACATTTTCCAATGTGATTAATATACCTTTATAGACTTATATCAACCACATTAATAATTATTATCTTTATTTAAGATTATTAATAACTATACTAAAATTATCAACCAAATTTAGCATTATAAATAACTAATAAATATTAACAACTAGATTATTTATATATATTTTATATAAAATTACTTAAATATAATATTTAGACTCCTAATTATATAATTAATAATAAAATACCTATAATAATGATTATATAATAAAAATATAATATAATATATCATATTATTAAATATATATATTATAATATAACAAGAAAGACCAATTTTATTATTATGATTAACATAATAACATACAAAATAATAACAACTATATTTATATATTATATATTATTATAGTATGATTATTATATCAATATTATATAATACATCAATAATACTACTACTACTAATAATAATAATAAAATTATTATTTTATTTATTATTATTATACTTTAGTATTTTTATATATTATCTTAGGGTTTGTAAAAATGGGTTAATTATTATCCATATTTAAATATATAATAACTATATAAATATTATTGATTTTTATCTATTGGTATAATTCTATACATAACTTTGTATAGATGCAATCTTAAATATTATGAACAAGCATTTACAGCTTTTAATTTAAAACGGCTAACTGTTGATTAATTAGTTATGGATGCATTAATTGTGGTTAATTAGGTATGGATGCACTATTAATGGTTAATAAAGCACTTCAATATATAGTATTATGAACGAAGCATTTACAACTTTTAATTTAAAATGGTGAACTCCTAGTTAATTAGTTAATTAGGTACGAAGCATTTACAACTTTTAATTTAAAATAGTGAACTCCTAGTTAATTAGATACTGATGCATTAATTGTGGTTAATTAAGTATGGATGCATTATTAATTTTTAATAAAGTACTTTAATATATAGTATTAATCAGCTTGAAAAATTATTTTCACATTGTAATATGAAAACGATGTGTGATTATTTTTTTATTTATTATATAGTTAACAATTTTGCTAATTAAAATTAAAAACTATGAATATTATAATAAATAAAATATTTTGAATTTTATTTAAAAATATAATTTTATATTAATTTTATACAGAACACATTATGTATTATATGAAGGATAGTTTGGATCCCAAAAAGTTATAAATTATAATGATGTTAAATTATATTGAAAAAAGTTATAAATCATAATGAATGGTTAAATTTAATATGGTTTAAAAGTAATAAAATCATAATAAATAGTTAAATTTTATGATTAAATACATAAGCAACTACTATTCTTTGATAGAAGGTAATTAAAATTAAAAAAAGCATTATAAGTGGGCGCTAGGGTTTTGAATTTGAGTACCATGGCGGGATGCGCACGGGGAGTGCAAATCCCTCCTACAATCAGGTAGTTACAAAAGGAGGTAAGGACAGGGGAAAGCAACATTTTAAAAAACCTCTGGAGAAGGTATCAGAGGCAAGTAGCAAAGGAACATTGGGAAGAAACAGACTTCAAGAACATGAAGGGGATCAGCCGGAAACAAATAAGGAGAAGGAGAATGGAGGTAATAGTGGAAAACCTAACTCCATAAGGACAACTAGTGTTTGCAAACCCAAGTCGGGCATTATTCCCTGGGTCATATTGAGCGATCCAACGCTTCAAGCACATAGGGATCATATGATGGAACATGTGATTATATGCAAATTTATGGGGTTATGGCCGATGGAGAGGACATTGTACATCTAGATAAAAAGCCATTGGAAGCCAAAAGGGGAAATACACCTACATATGGGTTCTAAGGGCTTCTTCATAGTGGTGTTCACGAGTCTAGAGGATAAAGATAGAGTTTTCAAGGGAGGGCCATATTTCTACGCTGCTACAGGACTCTATATGCGGCCATGGATGATGAACTTTGTCACGGAATGTGAAACATTCACGTCGGTACCAGTATGGATTAGACTATACTCCCTTCCTCTAGATTATTGGCTACAAGTTGGGGCACTTCCTAAAGATCTCAGAGGTGACTCTGAAAGGAAAATATACCTCCTTCGCCCGCATATGTGTGGAAATGGACTTATCTGGAGCCCTTTCAGAAGCGATATTTTTAGAAGTGTATGATGAAAAATCGGTACAGAGTGTGGATTATGAGCACATCCCATTTAGGTGCCGCAAATGCCATGAACATGGGCATTTATTCAGAGACTGCCCAGCAAACAATATGGAAGGAAATGCTAAACCTACTGAGGATAAAAATCACGAGGGTTTCACCAAGGTTGGGAGCAAAGGGAAAGGTGGTAAACGTCCACAAAAGAAGATGAATGAGGATAGACATTCAAGGCACAATCATTTCAAGATCCTAGAGGAAGAAGAGGGGAACAAGGAAACAATCCAGGATATGGAGTATATAATCAATGAGAAGGAAAAGGAAGTTGACATGGAGGATATCACGATAAACAACCAGTGAAAGGACAATCTACCAAGTTGTATGGAGATAAGTAGGGACCATGAGATGACTCCAAGTGAAGTGGGAACAGAGGACCATGAACTACAGGAGATTCTAGGTAGGGAAAATCTAGATCTAGAAAAATTTCTAGAACAAGGGATGACCATAGGAGTAGACTCCCTGCCAACAGGGGATTATGATAGGGTGCAATAGCTCTTTCTATGGAGATCACGATCGAAAGGAACTGGAGTCAAAAGAAATCATGAAATCCAAGAGCAGAGTGGGGTCAAAATGATTGAGAATGTACAAGCACAATCTCCAAAGAACTCAGGAAGGAAAAGGGGAAGAAAAAGACAGAATGAGCTGTTGAACGAATGTGGAAAACTACTGATTAACTCAGGTAAGATAAAATATCTTACCAGTTATTCCTTTACTAACCTTTCTTAATGAATCTCACAACCTGGAATATTAGAGGCATAGGAAATAGAAGGAAACAAAGGAATCTCAGTAATAGAATTAAAGAAGAAACGCCATATATGGTTTTTATTTAGGAGACAAAATGTTCGATGGATAAGACTATAGAAATTCATAATAAGTGGATAATCAAGTATGAGTATCTAGAGGTTAAAGCAAGCAACTCCGTGGGGGGGATTCTCACGCTGTGGGATCCACAAAAATTTGGAATCCTAGATGCTGAAGCATCCATGAACTATATTTCTTTGGTATGTCAACCTGTAGGTGATAAGGAAATATACATGATCACAAATGTTTATGGACCTCAAAAGCTAGCAGACAAACTCAAGCTTCTCATCTCCCTTGAGGATCTAAGATCAAGACACCCAAATATGCCCTGGATTGTTGCAGGAGATTTCAATATGATAAGATCTCTCTCAGAGAAAAAAGGTGGTATTAGACAATTAGGAAGAGACTCCATGGCCTTCCAAAACTTCATAATTAACATGGGGCTAGTGGATACTAAAACAATAAATGGAACCTTCACCTAGAAAAACAAGAGGGGAGGGGCTTCCTAAGTTTCCTCCAAAATTGATAGATTTATTATTTCAGAGGACCTCCTTCTCATAGGCCCGACCATGACAACTTCTATTCTGCCCTCTGGAGGATCGAATCACTAGCCTGTACAACTAGAAGCCACCTTTATGGGCACACCAAGAAACAGACCTTTCATGTTCGAAAATGCCTGGCTCTCTCACCCTAAATTCACCAGTAATATTGACAAATGGTGGAGAGAGGATTTGAACATTCAAGGCACTAGAATGTTCAAGCTCCAACAGAAACTCAAACACACCAAATCCAAACTTAAATATTGGAACAAAAAAGGATTTGGTGATATCTTCAAAGCTAAAAGAGAAGCTAAACAGAAGCTCCAGGAGATCAAGCAGATCAGCATCACAGATGGCTTTACCAAGGAGCGACAAAAGCTAACTGACTCTTTGCAGGAAGAATGGAGAGTGATGCTTGCAAGAGGAAGTTTTTTGGAGACAGAAATCAAGGATACAATGGATTAGAGAGGGAGTAAGGAATACAAAATTCTTTCACAAATCCACCATGGCTCACAGGGCACATAACAGAATCACAAAGCTCATATTCTCAAGGGATAGAGCTTGTCTCTCACAATGATATGGAATCGGTCCTTGTAGAACACTTCCTCAGTATAGTAGAGGGACCTCTGGATGATAGATCCAGGTTCATTGACCAATTCACTCAATATATCCCTCAGCTAGTAACTAGAGAGGAAAACCACAATCTTCACAAGTCGGTGTTGGAAGAGGAGGTTAGTGTTGTGATTAATGAAATGATGTTATGAAACCAACTCACAAAAAGATAGGAAAGAGAGATCAACGCCTTAGAATTTAGCCTCTTCAAGGGGGCAACCTCCTTTACATTACACAAATGAACAATTCTTCGATGATACAAATGGAAAGACCTCCTTTCTATATATAGGAATCTAAGGGGTCATAACATAATCAAAGCCGACATAACAATAATAATAATAGTTGGCTTCTATGGGGCACAATAGTAACAATATGGGAACTACATGGGTACATCAATATAATAAGTGGGTTGTATTAATAAAAATAAGGGGTTACACTAGTAGTATAGGGGCCTAACATGCCCCTCTCCTTCAAAAAGTGTTGTCCTCAATGCTTGAGTAGTTCTTGATGCTTATGTATAAAATTATTGTCCTCCCATGTGGAATCTTCAACGGGTAAGTTCTTCCACTTTATGAGATACTCTGAAATTGATCGATTTCATAGCTGTCGGGTTATTTTTTTATGACTGCTCCAGGTTCCAATATGATTTTTCCTTCCTCTTCAATTTATGGCAATATTGTTTGAATTGGGATCTTTTGCATCTTTTGAATAAGTGGCCATACTTCTTCGTCCTTCATCCATTCATCCCTTGCTTCATTTATCCAATATGGTTGGATAATAGAGATAACAAAAACAATGCTTCCACATCCTCATCCTTTCTTGAGAGTGCATCTGCAACAAAATTTTGCTTCCATTTTCTATAGATGATGTCAAAGTCATAACCCAACATATTTGTGACACATGTTTTCTATTCTCCTAAAGATAATAGTTGTTCTAAAAAGTATTTAAGACTATCATGATCCATTTTTACCTTGAAGAGTCTTCCCATTCGGTAAGGTCGCCATTTTTTAAGTGCATGTAGTATCGCCAACATTTCCTTCTCATAAATAGCTTTCTTGAGATGTCGTAGTAAAAATACCAAATCACCTACATCAAAACATTTTTCACTACGATTTTGATTTACTTGTTGTTTTGTTTGATTTTTCACCGAAATGGCGTTATCCTTTAAAAGTTGGAGAACTTGTTGTTGATGTTCGATGTGATCTTTCATTGCTTGAACCTTTTTTCTTCTTGATATGTCCTTCTATCTCTAGAGTTTGAGGAGTGGTAATTTCTTCCAATCCTTTACAAAATATGGTCGGATTCATTTCTTGATGCTCGATGTGATCTTTCACTTCTTGAACATTTTTATTCTTGATATTTCCTTCTATCTTGATAGTTTGAGGAGTGGTGATTTCAACCAATGAATTACAAGATATGGTTGCATTCATTTCTTCTTTCTCGATGTGATCTTTCACTTCTTGCACCTTTTTCTTCTTGATATGTCCTTCTATCTTGAGATTTTGAGGAGTGGTAATTCTTTCCAATGCTTTACAAGAGATGGTCTAATTCATTTCTTCTTTCTCTGGGGTGGGGTCCTAGCGTATATCCTCTTCTTTTGATGTTTCTTGATCCTTTTCTTCCTCCTCTTCATATTCTATGTAAAATAATTTCTTCTCAGCACACTTATGACCTTTAGTGCATTTGCTATCACAATTGTAACAAAGACCTTTTTCTCTTTTTTCTTCCAATTGTTGTGGTGTAACCCTTGGGTTGTGGAAGGCTAGGAGAAACAACACTTCCATCTTTATAGTTGTGAAGGGTATGGTTTCCATAATTTTGCTTTCCACTATGTCACAAAGCCTTTTTACTCTTTCCAATTGTTGTGGTGTTGCTCTAAAGAAGGTGTTGCTCTTTGTATCCTCATAATGTGCTATCATTTCCTCCGTGAAACTTGACCACGTAATAAGTTGTCTATGGGAACAAAACCTTTCATACGATATAAATTGATCTGGTTCTAAATATGAAGATGTAATACATACCTTTTGTAATAGTTGTACACGATGTAGATCAAAATATTGCTCCATATAAAGTATCTAATTTACCAGATCCTTGCCATCAAACTTCCTCATCTTGCTTTTTCTTGATTTTAGGAGCTAGATCTTGAAACTACTGTAACTCTGTACTTTTATATCTTTAAGTTTTGAAATTGCGACCAGCAGTAGCCCTCTGTGTCCTCTTTGCAATGCCACCAGTCTTATCTAAATTGGATTCTCCAAGAAAGAGTTATGCCAAATCTCCCACAGTGACCTAATTATAGACTAGTTCAGTAGAGCTAATTTGTATGATGTGCCACGATACACTGTTTCAACCTTTGGCTATGAAAAATATATATAAGAAACTACAGTCCGTCCTCTTTTTGTACCTTCTTATGGAATTTAA
This sequence comes from Pinus taeda, assembly GCA_000404065.3. Taxonomy (NCBI): domain Eukaryota; kingdom Viridiplantae; phylum Streptophyta; class Pinopsida; order Pinales; family Pinaceae; genus Pinus; species Pinus taeda. The sequence goes on along the minus strand of APFE030482948.1, from coordinate 74,810 downwards.
ATCCGATGCTCAGAGAGAAATTTATGACGATTTTCCCCAGGTCACGTGTTTAGAATGTAATTTAAGAGTCTACAAAAAGACCAACTTCCTCAGCTCATGTCTCTGCAAATGTAGCACAAAAAACTATGAAATTCGGACCCGAGGTTCAACGCGATGTCTTCTCAAATGAGTTTTTTTTTAGCTTTTGAAATGTAACAGAAAAAAAGTTTTAGTGAAAATGCCACGATGACCTATTTGGAGCAATGAAAACCTAGAATCCAAAGCTCTAATACCAAATGTTATGAAACCAGCTCACAAAAAGATAGAAAAGAGAAATCAATGCCTTAGAATTCAACCTCTTTGAGGGCGCAAAATCCTTTACGTTACACAAATGAACAATTCTTCGATGATATAAATCAAAAGACCTCCTTTCTATATATAGGAGTCTAAGGGGTCATAACATAATCAGAGTTGACATAACAATAATAACAATAGTTGGCTTCTATGGGGCACAATAGTAACAATATGGGCACTAAATGGGTACATCAATATAATAAGTGGGTTGTACTAATAATAATACGGGGTTACACTAGTAGTATAGGGTCATAACAAATGCAAAATGGAAAAGCCCTAGGCCTAGATGGGTTCAATGTAGACTTCTTCAAAGCCTACTGGGAAAGAGTAAAACAGGATATCCTTGAGGTTGTGGTAGACGCAAGAAAATCCAAAAAGGTTCTGAAGGCTCTTAATGCTTCCTTCATAGCTCTGATCCAAAAACAGGAAAATGCCATGACTCCAAATGGTTTAAGACCCATAGCCTTATGTAATGTAGTGTACAAAATTATTTCCAAAGTGATAGCCAATAGAGTCAAGCCCCTTCTACCATCTCTCATCTCAGAGGAGAAAACGGGCTATGTGGAAGGAAGACAAATCCTCAACAACATCATCCAAGCTCATGAGGTGGTACACTCTATCAAAAGCAACAAACAAGTTGGTATGATTATTCAGTTGGACCTAACAAAAGCCTATGACAAGCTTAGTTGTTCTTATATAAGGGCAGTTCTAAAATCCTATGGCTTCAACCAAAATTAGATAAGATGGGTTATGGAACTTGTCACCATGACCAATTTTTCCATACTACTTAATGGAGCTCCATGAAGAACCTTCACACCCTCTAGAGGTCTTAGACAAGGAGATCCGCTCTCACCTTTCCTCTTTGTTCTCATGATGGAAAGGCTATGTAGAGCGATCAAAATTGAAAATGCTAAAGGATGGATCGAGGGTATCAAAATCACTTAGATGGAGTGACAAACACTCATCAACAATTTGTGGATGATACTATGTTGCAGGGCATACCCACAGTCAGGGAAGCCAAAGAGATCAAACATATCTTAAATGACTTTGCTATGGTAGCAGGCACTGAGTTAAGCCTCAACAAATCAAAAGTTTTTTTCTTTAACACTAACATTGCTATTCAGAGAAATATTACCAGAATTCTTCTGTTTCGAAGGGAACAACTACCCTACAAGTATCTAGGCATACCCCTTACTCATAAACCTCTAAGCGAGAAAGTGTGGGAGCCAATAATAAACACGCTTAAGGAAAAGGTGAGAAAATGGACATGCAGGTCACTCAATTTGGTAGCGCGCCTAGTGCTCACATAGGCGGTCTTGCAAGCAATTCCCATTTTCATGTTCACAGCTCTTCCTGCTCCTAAAGGCATTAAGCAGCAGATCGAGAGCATACAAAGGGATTTTCTGTGGGGTAGATGAGAAGAGAAAAAGAAGTGGGCTTTAGTTGTCTAGGACAAAATATGCAAGCCCAAAAGCCATGGTGGCTTAGGGCTGCATGACCCTGAAACCCTCAATAGAGTTGCAGGAGCCAAACTTTGGTGGAGATGGATTAAGGAGTCAAAAACTCCCTCGGCTAAGATTTGGAAACAAAAATATGCCAAGTATTGGCAAGAGAAGGATCATATTAGAATGTCAAGGCAAAGCAGGGACTTCCATATTTGGAACCTTGCCTGGGAAAATAAAAGTATTGTTTAACAACATAGCTTCTGGGAAATTCGAGCAGGGAACCTAGCACGATTTTGGGAGGATAGCTGGAAACAGGAACCCAACCTTTATAAGGATGACTTAGTAGCTCTCAAGAATGACACAGATAACAAAGGTCTTCTTATGGTCAGAGACTTCTGGGACCAGGATAGGAATATTGGAAAATGGAGGAATTGGAAGGATCTAGGCTAGAGTGATGAGAGTCCTCTGAAGGCCCAGCAAAAAGCTCTCACCCAGTCTCTAGACCATAGAAGAATTCTAGTATCCTCCTCACCTAATCAATTAAGATGGGGAAAGAACACCGAAGGTAACTTTAACCTCAAAGAAGCTAAACAAGTAGTAACACGATTTAACTATCTGAATCCTGATCAAGTCTAGAAGAAAGTATGGCAGAGCCCCCACTGGATGAAAATAAAGTTATTCATCTCGCTAGTGCATCAAAGGAAAATCTTAACTTGGGAGAATCTCCTAACAAAAGGCTTTATTGGCCCTTCCAAATGTTACCTCTGTGTCTCACAAGAGGAGAAAATGAATCACCTTCTCAACCTCTGTCCTTTCACATCCAATGTGTGGGACTAGGTAGCCTCAATATTTAAAAAATCAGATAGGGATAGTCTCAACATATCCAGTACTTTGAAGAATTGGAGGAACAACTTTTGAGGGGAATAAAATTATTAATAAAGCCTAGATTCTAGTTCTAGGCTTTGTTATCTGGAATGTTTGGAAAGAGCGCAGCAATCGGATCTTTAAAACAGAGCAAGCAAGCTACAACACATAATTGACCAAATCTTAAGGCAGCTCAAAGACATAGTAAGAAGCCTATTGAGGATACTTCCTATGGATCCTCCCTTGCCCCAAGAGGCGAGTATTATACTTCATTTGGATCTCCAGTCCATAAGCCCACAGGGCATAATCAAGGGAGTAAGACAAATAAATGCACATAGTGACATTTGGTAGCCTCCTCCTTATGGTTTCCTAAAGGTTAATATAGATGGAACGTCTAAGGGCAATCCAGGGTTAGCTAGCTTTGGGGGTGCTATAAGAGATGAACAGGGTCAAATAAAGAAGATCTTCCATGGCCACTTGGGTAAGGCCACTAATAACATGGCAGAGCTCATGGCACTAGAGCAATGCCTGGAAGTACTGTTGGACTCAAATTTGCATAATGTTATCATTGAAGCAGACTCAGAATTAATTATTAGAGCGGCCAAGAAAATATGTAATGGCACTTCCCCAGATAAAGTATCTAAGCATTGGAGGCTTTTTTAGGTCTTTTATTGTATCCAGTCCCACCTGCAAACCTTAAAAACTATTAGCTTTTTCCATGTGAAAAGGAAAGCTAACATGTTAGCGGATCATTCAGTGAACAAAGGAGTCACCAATATGGATAGGGATTCTCGATATGCTTGGGATTTGTTACCACTAGGAAAACTGTTGGAGGACTCTCTCTATTAGGTGGACAAAGATATGTTGCTATGGTTTCACAGGAAAGATCGAATTTGTTTAGGAGACAGGTGGGAGGATAGGGAACCCTAAACTATCTACCCCTTTTGGGTATTGGCCAATCCAAAGCTCAGAATTCCATCAGATGTGTTGCAAGAGGATCGTCTCTAGAAGTACCACAAGTTGGGTTGTCCATTGACCAAAACTTTATGTGGCAGTATTGATGGTGTTTGGGGTTTGGTAGAGAATCTGGGAGGAAGGCACAACAATCGTCCGATGTTCTTGTTTAAAGGCTATCGCTTCATGAAAGAGCAAACAAGCTATTCCGTGAGGCGATCGATTCCAAAACCACAAGTGGTTTATCGGGCGGGGTCCAAGTAATATCTAGTTTTTCTGAGGAAGGTCCCCATTCCACTCTTCAGGCGACACATAGAAACGAGAGGTGAAAGAGTACCGCCTTCATCAGGTGGTTATCCCTTGCGGTACTTGTCCACCTGGTATCCGTGCAAACCGTTGGATCCTTGTTAGGTGATCAACGGTGTTGGTTGTTCGTGCAAGTTGGTTTGGTGTTTCGGACCCGAAATATTTTAGAGAGCTAGCCTATAGATTTCATCAGGTCCTTAAGACAGGTTCATGTGTGGGTTTGTAGTGGGCCTGTATTCAGAGTGTGTATGTTGATCTTGGTAGGTCAAATAGCACGGTTTGTGGCTCTTCAAGCTTACTTTTGTTTCTAGCTAACTTCTTTGGTGGCAGTCTTGCGGACCCTCAGTGGGTTACTTATGGATTTTTTTCGGCCCCGGGTCTATGGACCCGTCTTCCAAGGCGTTCAGTGTTTCTTTTGGTGCTCGTCAATACGACTAGAGGTTCTACTACTTGCTTTTGTACAGTGTGTCTAGAGGTAACTCCCCGGTTTTCTTGTTTGGGCTTTTCATGGTTTTGAGTGCGTGGTTTGGAACTTTGCTTACCCAACTACTTGTTGAACTCTCACAGAGCTAGTGTGACTTCTTTTAAATTATGTATTATTGGCTTGATTAATAGAAGGTCCTACTCTTACTTCATAAAAAAAAATATTGTACAAATAATTAAAGGTAATATAAATATATATTATAAATATATCAATAATATATATATATATTATATATATATATATATATATTATTATATATATATATATTAAAAAATCCCATAATATTAGGAGTTTAAAAATAGAAAAAAAAATTAAAGCCATTTAAAACTTTTTTTTTCACTGAAGTTTTTTTCCTGATATTGTATTTCACTTTATTGCCTTTTTATTTTTACTTTCATTTTTTTTCCTTTTTCCTTTGTAATTTATTTATTTTTCAATTCAGTGTGCTATAATATTTCAATTTTTTCACCAATAAATGATACAAAAATTAATACCACACAAATTCTAAAAAATATTTTATAATATTTTAATAAGAAATTAAGTAAATATTTATAGTCAAAGCTTAACTAATATAAAGTCAACAATAAATCAATTGTTACACTCCTTGCCTTTGCATGGAGATAAAAAAAAAAAAAAAAAAAAAAAAAAAAACAGAAACAAAAAACAAAAATTAAAAATAAGAAGAAAAAATGGGTGCTTTGTCCATTATGAGGGAGGTGTGGAATTGTCTCCATCTTTAATAAGGACCAAGTAGTATTTTCAAAAGTATTAATAACAAAAAATATTTCCATACTCACTTTGGATAAAATAGATAGAAAATAAAACAAGTAGATTCATCTTGACTTCTTATTTATCATGTATATATATATATATATCATGTATATAGATATATATCCTCATGTTTATAGATATATATGCTAGTTGTAGAGTCCATGTTGAGTGTGAAAGGAATTACACATTTCTATCATTTTAAAAAGTGTTAAGCAGGAAAATAATTGCACTCTCTTGAAATATTTTTCTTGGCATAGATATTCAAATATTTTAGTCATGGTCTACACAGAAATTGCTACAAATAGATTTTGAAATTCAAAGTTAAACATTGATAAAATTACACATCTCCCTCATATCATGAATAAGAAAGCACTATGAACTACAAACCTTCTTAGTGCAGGATACTTTTGGATTTACACAGGTGTGTGTGTGTTGTCAAGGTAAAGAAAATGCACTAAACTGATATATAAGACCTCCTTGTTTGTGGAACAAGCGATCCACCTTCATGGGACACTTTGAGTCTAAATTTTTCTTTTTAGTTTATATTTTTTAACAAAAATGGTTATGTTATAGTAGAAAATTATTGCACCTTCATTGGTCAGAAAACCAATACATTAGAAATGCAAAAAGGATAACTACTTGATGCAGGAGCATTCAGCTCAACATCATTATTGTATTCTAGTAGACATAAGGGGTCTTGTGTTTCAAGGAAGTTGGTTTCCTAAGTATTGAATTAATGTAATTATTTAATGTTTTGAGTGATTTTAATGAGAATAGGAGTTAATTGAATATTGTGAGGCATAATTGTAAATGTTCTCGAATGTAGGAGAACATGAGAGATTTAGGATAGTTGAGTGATGAGAGGATTGAGAATTGATTGTAAATGTTAGATTAGGAGTCAGTTCATGATTTTGTGGATTAAAGATAACCCTTAGGAATGAGGAAGAGATTTAGGAATTTTGTTGAGGAGTTTATGGATCTAAACCAAAAATTGGTTTTAGAATCCCTTTGTATAAATGTAAGCCTAAAAGGCACGATCATAGGTTAGGGAGGTTGGACAAAGAGAGAGAGAGTTAGATATTTAGTTGTGCTTGTAAGCCTACATGCAGATGATGATCGTAATTAGAAGATTAGGTCAAGGAGAGACAAAGAGTCTCATTATGTAATTGTTTGCTGATATATATATGTACAAAGATTCAATTTCCATTTTTGTAAGTGTGTTTTTAAGTATCAATGGCCGGTGATGAGTGAGTTAGTGTATTTTGCATAACAGAGTTGCGAACGGAGTTCGACAAACACACAAAGAGAAGTATGATGAAGAGGATCTTGATGGATCATTGAATCCATTAGAAGGATCAAATTCAAGCTCAGGAGGGAGTGCAGAGTGAAACAACCGAAGGACCAGAACTTGGAGAAAACCAAAGAACCACAGTAAACATTGAAGAAATGGTGAAAAACCAAAGTAAAGAGGCGGACAAAAGAATGAAGTATCATTGAATAGCAATATCACATCAATGGATTTATACAAAAAAGTGGTATATCGAGTGGAGCAAAAGTGGTAAGTGGTATTTAGAGGATTTCGCCCAATCCCACTTATTGGTTGACACGTAGCACTCAGGTGGAGCGAGAAAACTACTTTTTCGGGTGGTTATTCTCCGTGCTACTTGTCCACCTGAAATCATCGTGGACCATTGGATTGACGAAGTGTAGATCAATGACGGAGGATCTATCAAGCAAGTTTGTTGATCGGTTGAATCAATAACCATAGAATGAAGATCCAAATCGGCGGTCAAGATTTGATCGATGATTGCATTTTGGCAAAGTCAAATAATAGTTAGCAATGGAATGGCAATGTGCTGATAGCGATATTGCGATATCGCCAATAATCCCATGAAGCCAATTAGAGCTCGGAGATCGGAGGAGGAGTGGTGCAATGGAAGGTTTGAGATGGAGACGGACCTGATGATATTTATAGGGCAGGTTATATAATATCTGAGATCTGGCTTAATGGCTCGGAGTGGGTTTTCCCATGTATTTCTTGTATTGCCATAAGGTGTTGTGTCCCGGATTTTAAAGGCCTAAGAGCATATTTAAACACTTTCGATAGTCGCATATTGGATGTGGAAGGGGTGATATGTAGTGAGGTGTGGAAGACTACCATGAGTGATTGCGATAAAGGGAGCCTCGGGAAATGTGCAAAGTCCGTATTAAGGCGGAAAAGGTGAGTTCACATATGTTTTATGTGTATTCTTTTATAAATGGATTAAAGCGTTGATAGAGGGTCTATATGGCAATTCCAATATAACCAAAGAGTAAAGAGAGGGGTTTGGTTATATGTGCGGGCATAAGGATTAATAAAGGTTTTGGATTGATTAAGTTCCGATAGTTGAAAGGATTTGAAGGGATAGACTATGGTCGGCTTAATAGAGGTTTCCACTTGAATTTTAATAAAGGGGGCCTTAACCCATTATTATTTATAATGAACCTTTGACCAGAAGGTCATGTAAATTCCTAGGGGGAAAATGGTTTATGCATAGGAATATGCATACTATGGGTAAAGAAGGGGTAACCCTGCATCATTTGGTATTAGAGCAGAACAAAGAAATTATGTGAGAAAGTTTCTTTGGAAGAATTTAGAACATAAATATTTGGAAAGATGTGTATGCAGGCAAGGGAGATCAAATTCTAATCTGACAGCGAAGCAACCAAAGTAAAGCTGGGAGATTGATAAGAGGAACACTAATCCTAATATTTCTGCATTTTGATAGCATGTTCAGACTTTGAGAAAAGTAGAGAAAATGATTTATGGTCAATGAATCCGTATAATTGGAATTGTTAAATGTTTGAAATTGAAACTGGAGAAAATTCTTAGAGGTAGGTGAGTAAGAATTAAGAAGAGACTGTAGAAACATAAAGAATCTACAACAATGTTTTGAAGAATGGAGATTCACTCAGATGTGAAGAGTGGGTGGAAAAACCATGCAAGTATTGTTTTATTTAACTCTGATTTGAGTTTTGCTGGACAAAGAAATATATTGAAGATGGATAGTTGCAGCGAATGAAGTATCTTAGCAAAAGAAGATAAAGCCTTAAGAAGTAGTAATGAAGGAAATTGGTTACGATTTCTAAGTGGAAGAAAACTCAGCAAAAGAGAAATTGTTGCCGATAGTTAAGCTTTGCCAAGATAAAGCCGGAATATTGAAAGAAAGAACCAGATTCTAAATCTAATTGATAGTAGTTGAATGTTGAAAGTTTGCGCAGTGGAAGCACGAAGATCTGCTGAAACAGATTTGCAGAAATGGTGATATCCTGAAGGTAGGTGAAGGTATGCAAATTTGTCTAATGATTAGTAGGTATTGAATGAATGAAATTTAGAGCACGATTACAGTAGATAAGTTGTAAGAGGGACTTTGTAAGTTCTTGAAGTAACATAGTTTGAAGATACAACTGAAGGCTAGTGGAAAGAACAGTCCATTCAAAAGTGCAGGTGAATGGGAGGACAAGATCAAACAAAGATATTAAAGGTGAGGTGATATGTTCTTATTTTAATTTGAATTGAAGATTGGAGAGTTGTGGTCTTTATATTGATGCAAAGGTAGCAACAGAGGAAGGTGAGAAGATTGCAGCAACCTAGAGCGAGGAGCGCTCAATTGGTTCCAAAGTGCTAATTTTAGGTATGTCCTATGCTAGAGAAATTTATTTTAATTTTCCAATATCTTTTCCAGATTAGTAATCACATCAGTATTAAAGTAAACTGAAGATAGAACATAAATATAAATCACAGAAGACAAGGCAAGACAATAGGACAAATGATGTGGCACCAGCCACGGACAAACCCCAATGTGGGGAAACCCTTGATCAATTGTTCTTTTTATGTTCTTGAAATTTCAGCAGAGAGAGACAATACATTTATAACAAATGTCAACACTTTGACTTATCTAGATCTGAGCATAGATCATCTCCTATAACGATGATACATGAGATCAATTGAAGACATTTTTCTTCAACTGATTCTTCATGGTGACGACTTCACCTATCCATTTCGTTCATTTACTACACCTTACCGTGTAGCACCATCTCATCTGCTTTCATCATCATGTTGCCCATTATTCTGCATCTTCCATCATTATGCAGTGCTATTCATCATCATGTTTCTCATGCCCATTATGCTTCATCATACATCATCATGTTGTCTCATCCATCAGCATGCAATCTCATTGATGCTGCCTCATACATCAACATGCAGTCTCATTCATCATGCTGCCTCATACGTTAGCATGTAGTCTCATTGTCTATTCATGCTGCCCTTTAGATCATCATGATCATGCTGCCCTTTAGATCATTTTGATCATACATCATTATGATCATGCTCCCCTTTACATCATTATGCAGTCCCATTTCTGATCATGCTCAGACACATATATATGATACTTGTCGTTGTTCTTTGAAACATGTTGAGACTGCCATATGCTACGGATCTCTTCATTGAACCCTTATCTCATCATCGAGTCATAGCTGGGTTGTAATTTTTATAGAGGAGATAACATTTGTCATAACAACCATTGATCCAAGAGAATAGGTCATTCTCTATTATTTGATGACTAGTCCGCTACAGAACTACCACGGAGATCAAGACTGCTACTTGTTATACCATGATTGCTTATGCTGAGAATGGATAATATTTAGTTCAGTGGTTCCTTAACCAATCCGAGGACGCAGCCAAACCCTGGATCTATCCCACATAAAATGCGAGTTCATTTTCTTTATGAAACAAACTTGACTATAGTTCCATTACCTTGACTGTAGCTTCATTATCCTTACTGCGGCTCGATTATTATGACTGCGGCTTCGTTGTCATGTGCTCTGTGTATTAGTGTCTTAATGACCAACGTATTAGGCTTCCATAACTATGCGTATATATATATCTTTGTATATGACTGCGTGGATGTCTTCATTGCCTGCTTAATGTATATGGTTTCCATAACTATGCGTATATTGTCTTCATGACAGTGTATAAACTACATGGATGTCTTCATTGCCTGCTCAGCATATAGGTTTCCATAACTGGGTGTATATTGTCTTCATGACAACATATAAACTGCGTAAGTATTTCCATCCATGCCGTGTTCCTTCCCTTACTATGGCTAGGTGTCTCCATTACAGTGTATAAGCTTAGGGCATCATCTACTAGACCCAACGTAACTTCTTATATGTCTCTCCTTCACCAAAAACCCAAGATGTGGTGAGGAGGAGATCACACATGAAGAGGTGTGTATTACAAATTATTTCAAGTCCTCTATATTTATACCAAAAACGTAGATGATGAATAGACACGACTATTGGGCTTCTGAGCCTACTCAAGTTGCTGGCCAACTTGACAATTTGTCTTATAACACAAATAAATTCACAACTCCATGAATACTTATCGGAATTAGATGATCTTTAGATTCAATCCTACACCTCTCAATAAGAGGGATCCAATAAAAATATCAGATGCCATAAATAAGATGACCCACATGGAGTTTGACCCTAGTTTCCAATTTTAACACTCCCTCTCAACTAGGGAGAACTCCATTTGCTGATCCATATGTCCGACTGCACTATCTCTGCCATTAGTGCCCTGCACTATTTTTCTCAGCTCTGTTGGTGTTGCTCTGCTCTACTTAGGTCTGTTGAACCATGAAGAAGAAGAGTTGATCAAGAATGTGTCATACCATTCTCCACTTACCCAATGTCAGTCTTAGAGTGTGTACCACTAGTCCCAGACAAATCCTCAACTGACCCGAAGTCAGTGTCACAGTAGGTACAACTCCTACCACTGGTCCCAGACTAGTAATCTATTGACTCAAAGTTAGTCTCAGAGTATGTACCAGTGGTCCCAAACCAGTCCTCTACTGACCTGAAGTCAGTGTCATAGTAGGTACAACTCCTACCACTGGTCCCAGACCAGTACTCATTGATCCCATACCAATGAAGGAAATCCTAGCATAGGGAGTATGGTAGATACAACAATGCGTCCATCGGTACTACTATGGTCCCTATCCTCATTTCCCTGCTCATTGATCAGATGAGAGGTACTTCCCATGAGTCCTAGACTACTTGGGTAGGATGCTTCAACAGGAGAACTAATCATCCTGTCCAGAGGAGAGCGAATCATCCTATCCAGTGGATGCCATGGAGAACTAATCATCCTAGCCCACAGGAGAGCGAGTCATCCTGTTCCAAAATTGCCATGGAGAACACATCATCCAGGACTCACAGGAGAACTAATCATCGTGCTACAAAATCGTCATGGAGAACACATCATCCAGACCTCACAGGAGAACTAATCATCCTTTTACATAATCGTCATGGAGAACACATCATCCAAACCTCACAGGAGAACTAATCATCATGCTACATAGTCACCATGGGGTGTCAGAGGGAAAGTTTTGATTCTTTTACCCTATACATATACACCACTAGGGGATGGTGAGTCACCCTATGGTCATATGTCACTGCAAGAAGTACACCGCGCCCCCCCAGAGCTTCCAGAGCTTAGTTTATCATACTTGACCCTTGTTAGAGGGTCTCTGAACAACACCAAGTCATTCTCGGAAAGTTAGGAATTTGACCTTTCCTAGGGGCTTTGTCAAAATGTCGGTGACCTGTTCATCTGTACCGATATGTTAGAGCCTTATAGCTCCCCGCTACACCATATCTCGAATATATTGGTACTTGATATCGATATGCTTGGAGCGATCATGAAATAAGAGATTCTTTGATAAACGAATCCCACCCTGGTTATCACACAGGATCACAGTGGTATCTAATGTAAACCCAAATAGCTTACTGAAGAGCTTTCGTAACCAAACAGCTTCACAGGTGGCCATGCTAGCAACAATATACTCTGCCTTGGCAGTGCACAAAGCCACTGACTTATGCTTCCTGCTCATCCAGGATATCAAAGTAGATCCCAAGGAGAACCAGCACTGAGAAGTGCTCTAGTGATCCTCCACACTACCTTCCCACTAAGCATTCGAATAATCATTGTGGTTTCATATTTTTGGCAGTGTATCTCAGTCCATGAGAGATTGTGCCCTGAAGATATCTCAGAAGATTCTAGGCACCAATCCAATGAAGCTCAACCAAATATGAGCTCACCATGCTAACTACAAAACATATGTCCAGACGAAGGTTCCCCAAGAACATCAACGTGAATGAGTTTATGAAACTCAAAGGCATTTCCCAAATTTTGTCTGACATCACTACCATATAGTTTCTGAAAGTTAAGATCCTCGAGGTAGTCACAAGCTTGGATTTTATCTTTCCACATTCGGAATCCAACTCCCTCTATCTTTGGCAAATTAGAGGGTCAACACTTGTCAAACATAGGTGTCGGTATGAGAGGTCTATCATCCACAACCTTCGGGTACTGGTTTGGATTGGTTTCACTCCTAGTGAATCTTAGCTTTATCCGAAAACTATCAATCCTCTCATACTATGCTTGGGGTGTTTTGCTTCAAGACATAGAGGGCTTTTTTTCACCTGCATACGTGAGATTCTTGATCATCAATCTAAAACTCCTCAGGTTGTTCCAAGCCTATGGACTTGCTGTATGAGGGGAATAGTCCCCTTATAAGATTTTCCTTCAATACATCTCAGACATGTACCTTCATGCTCTTTTTGAATTCAAGCATCCCTGTCACCATCTGACTCATAGACCTTCGGTGTTGAGTCAATGGACATGGTCCCCAGTGGACTTGTTACAACCCTGAACTCAAAAACATCTTTGAAAAATCTATTTTCAAACACGTACCTTTCCATCGATAAGTGCCACCCTAAAACCTTTGACTTCCATTTCCGAGATGAGCACCAGATTCTTCTTGCGATCAGGTACATAAAAGAGATTATGGGGTTCCTTGCTTTCCTTGAAGAGTCGACAATTTCCTTGATGACCTACATTACTAGTCATTCCTTTGATCATTGAAGATGTCCTTGGAATGATTGTTATCTTCATCAAGAGACGTGTCCCTATCCTTCAGACACTCCTTCACATGATGGCCAAACTTATTGCAACCAAGGCATCTTCCTTTCCTTCCACCCTTAGATCCGAGCTTCCCAATGAAGTGATCCTTAAATAGGCCATCAGAAACTTCCACTTTGCCATTCTAATAATATGCTCTGCTTTGACTTCACCCTTTGTGAATTTAGAAGAGAGTTGTGGAACCCATTGATCCTTTTATCTTGTCCCTATTGTCTTCGGTGATTTCTCTTTCACTCTTGCTTGGGAATTGTCTTCAACTCAGCTTTGATACCATGTTAATTTTAGGTATGTTCTATGCTAGAGCAATTTATTTTAATTTTCAAATATCTTTTCCAGATTAGCAATCATATTAGCATTAAAGTAAACTGCAGATAGAACATAAATATAAATCGTAGAAGACAAGCCAAGACAAGAGGGCACAAGATGTGGCACCATCCAGGGACAAACCCCAATGTGGGGAACCCTTGATCAATTCTTGTTTTATGTTCTTCAAAGTTTAGCACAGAGAGAGAGAGAGATAGTACATTTACAATAGAAGTCAACAATTTGACTTATCTAGATCTGAGCACAGATCATCTCCTATAATGATGATACATGAGATCAGTTGAATACATTCTGCTTCAACTGATTCTCCAAGGTGACGGCTTCACCTATCCATTTCATCCATTTACGACACCTTACCATGTAGCACCATCTCATCTGCTTTCATCATCATGCTGCCCATTATTCTGAATCTTCCATCATTATGAAGCCCTAATCATCATCATGCTTCTCATGCCCATTATGCTGCATCATACATCATCATTTTGTCTCATCCATCAACATGCAGTCCCATTGATGTTGCCTCATACATCTCCATGCAATCTCATTCATCATGCTACCTCATACATCAACATGCAGTCTCATTGTCTAATCATGCTTCCCTTTAGATCATTGTGATCATACATCATTATGATCATGCTGCCCTTAAAGTCATTATGTAGTCCCATTACTGATCATGCTCATATACATATATATGGTAGTTGTTACTGTTCTTTGAAACATGTTGAGACTACCGTATGCTACGGATCTCTTCATTGAACCCTTATCTCATCATCGAGTAATAGCTGAGCTGTAATTTATCTAGAGGAGATAACATTTGTCATAACAATCATTAATCCAAGAGAATATGTCATTCTCTATTATCTCATGACTAGTCTACTACAGAACTACCACCGAGATCAAGACTGCTACTTGTTATTCCATGATTGCTTATGCCAAGAATGGATAATATTTAGTTCAGCAATTCCTTAACCTCTCCGAGGACGCAACCAAACCCTAGATCTATCCCACATAAAATGTGGATTCATTTTCTTTATGAAACAAAGTTGACTGCGGTTCCATTACCTTGACTACAAGTTCAATATCCTTATTGTGGCTCCATTATTATGACTGCGGCTTCATTTTCCAGTGCTCTGCGTATAAGTGTCTTAATGACCAGTGTATTAGGCTTCCATAACTGTGCATATATATATCTATGTATATAACAACGTGGATGTCTTCATTGCCTGCTCAATGTATAGGGTTTCCATAACTCTGTGTATATTGTCTTCATGACAATGTATAAATTCCGTGGATGTCTTCATTTCCTACTCACTGTATAGGGTTTCCATAACTGTGCATATATTGTCTTCATGATAGCATATAAACTACGTAAGTATTTCCATCCATGCTATGTTCCTTCCCTTATTGCGGCTAGGTGTCTCCATTACAGTGTATAAGCTTAGGGCATCATCTACTAGACCCAACGTATCCTCTTATGTGTCTCTCGTTCACCAAAAATCCAAGACATGGTGAGGAGGAGATCACACATGAAGAGGTGTGTATTACAAATGATTTCAAGTCATCTACATTTATACCAAAAACGTAGAGGATGAATACACATGACTATTGGGCTTCTGAGCCTACTCAAGTTGCTCGTCGACTTGAAAATTTGTCTTATAACACAAATAAATTCATAACTCCATGAATACTTATCTGAATCCGATTATCTTTAGATCAATCCTACACCTCTCCATGAGAGGGATCCAATAACAATATTAGCTGCCATAAATAAGATGACCCACATGGAGTTTGGCGCTAGTTGCCAATTTTAACACAAAGGAAAGTTAGTGAGGCATATGTAGCAAGAAGGAGACTTGTTACTACAGGGGTATTTTTGAAGCTCACAAAGGCAATTCCACAAAGGATGTGGTTAGAATTTCTAAGAGATAAAGGAAGCTGGTAAGAGTTTCTAAGTGAAAGCAGAAATGTGGTAGAACCTTGAGGAATTCCAACAGAGATTGGATAAAGAGGGCAGTTGTGTTCTTGGAAAGTACAGATGAGTTGAAGCCTAGAAGGAGCAAACATAATTGCTCAAAGGAGGTTCGAGAGATAGAGAACCAATTGCTTGCAAAAAGACCAAGTATAGAGGAGAGCTTGGTGAGGTAAGTGGAAGCAGGACAAACTCGCTATTGTAGAGGCTTTAGTACAACTCATAGTGAGTTTGTGAGGAACTCATAGAGATAAAGAGGATGATGATTAGTGATGGTCATAACAAAGGTTCTAAAAGAAACCACAGCCAAGGACAAAAGAAAAGAGATGCCAAGGTAAATGGCATATAGAGACAGTTAAGTAAAGAAGAATATGAGAAGGAGAAGGCTGAGATAGCAGTTCAGCTTGAAGTATTAATGGAAATAATGCAGAGAAATGAGATGGACCAGAAATATGGTTATGTCATGAGAAATAAAGTGAAGTGGCAGAGTCTACAAGAGAAGAGGGAACAACAGGTGAATATGTAGTTAATAAAGGAGCTAAGGGAACTTGAACAAATTATAGATGCCAAATTGGATACAAAGAAGCTCGAAAGAGTTGAGCTCTAGCAAAAGGGAGATGCTGAAGAAGATGTTGAATTTTTGATATGTGAACTAGAATGTGGACCATTACATTTTGAAAGTGATGAAGAGACATAGGAGTTGAATCATATGAATGATTCAAAGAAGCCAGAAGAATTGATGACTGAGGCATCAAATGAGACTGAAAGGTCTTGTATTTTTAAAATTAATGATTTGTGTATGATTGCAGGTTTGGAAGAAGATAGGCAGTCTTTTAAAGCTGTAAAAAACATGAAAGAATACCTTCCAGAAGATGAAAGTTTTGAAGTAGAATATGACAAGGAGACTAGAAAAAAATTAGTTCACTACAGTGGACAATTGTTGAAAGACATCATTGAAATAGATGATGAGAAGGAGAGACTAGCTGATAGTCTCAAGAGTTCTTTGAGTTTGAATCAACATACTGATATGCTGACAGAAGAAGAGAGATTAGAGCAGCATACTGAAGTGTTGCCAAAGGAAGAAGAGGTACATAGGCCTTATATTTTTTATTATGATGATTGTCTTATAATTGAAGATTTTGTTGCAGAAACTGGAACATATTTGGCACAGGTGGATAGCCAAATGAAACAAGAAGAGGAATAAAATCTATTCAAGGATGTTAATAAAGATTTAGTAGAGGAAGAAGGACCATGTGATGATGGGTAAATAGCAAATGAAGAAATGGGAGATTGTGTAAAATTTCCAAAGTTTACTCCAAGTAAAACCATTGAGTTATATAGGGAATTAGACTTTCAAAGGAGGAAGTTAGAAGAACAGAGGATAAATGTTCAGGATAAATTGTTGAAGAAGGATGAAAAAGAAGTTGTTATAAATAATAATCAATAAGAAGTTGACAGATGCAGGAAACCGAAGCAGGAAATTGTTCTGAAAGGCAATATAGCAGTAGCAGAAGAGTTGCAAAATAACAGTAAAGAACAGGGTAAGGATGAAAAGGAGGCAATCAGGATAAGTGAAGAACAAAAAAGGAGAGTTCATCAAACAAAAGATAAAAGCAATCAACAAACTGAGGATATAATGGACAGAGAAATTGAATTGATATGAAGGTTCATGATGAAAGTGTCTCGGAAGAAGACAACAACAAGAAAATGAGGAGTAATAACAAGAGGAAGACAACAGCAGACTATGAAAGTAGTGCACATTGAAAATTGTAGCATAAGGTATGGAGACCTAGAGAACATCAGAAGACAACAACAATAGTAGAACAATGGACAAGTAAAGACAGGTTACAAAATAAAGTCTGGGATCCAAGGGGAATCAATTATCCAGTCTTATGACCAGGAGGTCATAAATTTTCTTACTTGGGGAGTCTGATGCAAGAGCATTCAGCTCAGCATCATTATTGTGTTCTAGTAGACATAGGGGGTCTTGTGTTTCAAGGAATTTAATTTCCTAAGTATTGAATTAATGTAATTATTTAATGTTTTGAGTGATTTTAATGAGAATAGGAATTAATTGAATATTGTGAGGCATAATTGTAAATGTTCTCCAATGTAGGAGAACATGAGAGATTTAGGATAGTTGAGTGATGAGAGGATTGAGAATTGATTGTAAATATTAGATTAGAAGTTAGTTCATGATTTTTTGGATTAAAGAGAATCCTTAGGAATGAGGAAGAGATTTCAGAATTTTGTTCAAGACTTTATGGTTCTAAACTAGAAATTGGTTTTAGAATCCCTTTGTATAAATGTAAGCCTAAAAGGCATGATCAGAGGTTACGGAGGTTAGACAGAGAGAGAGAGAGAGTTAGATATTTAGTTGTGTTTGTAAGCCTACAGGCAGATGATGATCAAAGGCCATTAATTAGAAGATCAAGCCAAGGAGAGATAAAGAGTCTCATTATGTAATTGTTTGCTGATATATATATGTACATAGATTCAATTTCCATTTGTATAAGTGTGTCATTAAGTATCAATGGCGAGTGATGAGTGAGTTAGTGTATTCTGGATAAAAGAGCTGCAGGCAGAGTTCGACAAACACACAGAGAGAACCATGATGAAGAGTATCTTGATGGATCATTGAATCCATTAGAAGGATCAAAGTCAAGCTCAGCAGGGAGTGCGTAGTGAAACAGCCAAAGGACCAGAACCCGAAGAAAACCCAAGAACCATGGTAAACAATGAAGAAATGGTGAAAAAACAAAGTAAAGAGGTGGACAAAAGAATGAAGTATCATTGAACAGCAACCGTTGGATCTAACAGATCAACAGACAGGATCTAATCGTAGAGGAGACGAAGGAATATCACATCAGCAGATTTATACACAAAAATGGTATATCGGGTGGAGAAAAAGTGGTAAGTGGTATTTAAAGGAGTTCACCCAATCCCACTTATTGGTTGACATGTAGCACTCAGGTGGAGAGAAAAAACCACTTTTTCAGGCGTTATTCTCCGTGCTACTTGTCCACTCGAAATCATCATGGACCGTTGGATCCACGAAGTGTAGATCAACAGCGGAGGATCTATCGAGCAAGTTTGTTGATCACCTGAATCAACAACCATCGAATCAGGATCCAGATCGAGAGTCAAGATTTGATCGGTGATCGCATTTTAGCAAAATCAAATACCAGCGAGTAGTGGAATGGTGATGTGCTGAGAGTGATATTGCGATATCACCGATAAGCCAATGAAGCCGATCGGAGATCGAAGATCGGAGGAGGAGTAGCACAGCAGAAGGTTTGAGATGGAGATGGACCCGATGATATTTATAGGACGAGTTATATAATATTTGAGATCCGACTTAATGGCTCGGAGTGGGTTTTCTCGTGTATTTATTGTATTGCAATAAAGTGTCTCTCAAATTTTAAAGGCCTCAGAGCATATTTAAACATTTCTGATAGTCACATATCGGATGTGGAATGGGTGATATGTATTGACGGGTGTAAGACTACGATGAGAAATTGCGATAAAGGGAGCCTCGAGAAATGTGCAAAGTCCGTATTAAGGCGGAAAAGGTGAGTTCACATATGTTTTATGTGTATTCTTTTATAAATGTATTAAAGTGCCAATAGAGGGTCTATATGGTAAGTCCAATATGGCTAAAGAGTAAAAACAGGGCTTTGGTTATATGTGCGAGCATAAGGATTAATAAAGGTTTTGGATTGATTAAGTTCTGATAGTTGAAAGGATTTGAAGGGATAAACTATGGTCAGCTTAATAGAGGTTTCCAAGTGAGTTTTAATCAAGGGGACCCTAACCCATTGTTATTTATAATGAACCCTTGACCAGAAAGTCATGTAAATTCTTGGGGGGGAAATGGTTTATGCATAGGAATATGCATATTGTGGGTAAAGCAGGGGTAACCCTGTGTCACTACTTCAATTAATATACATGTCCCCAAACCTTCTTCACAAAACATGGAAGTAAGAAGAAAAATGCCCTAGTGGAATTTTATGCCATTTCCGTAATTACACAAATAAAATATAACAAATTGACTACAAAGTTTAACACGGAAGTAAAACATGATTTATACATGAGAGAATCTAGGGTTTCTTGATATCCCCATGAAATTTTTTATTGTACTTATTTTTATCTACATTTTCTATTTCATTTTTTTGACTCTTTTTAATAGAGGGGAAGGTTGCAAATATTTCTTTAAAACATAAATAAATGAAGAGAGTAAAAAATATGAAGAATATTGTCTTTAATTTCCACCCATCTTTACTTTTCTCTTTGGATTATTTTAATTGTATTTCTAAGTTGTTTGTCTTTTGAGATGTCAATATCCCCATTGAGATCCCATCCAAGTAATTTGGAGCAATGACCTAACTTGTCTTTTCGTCTTTGCTCTTTGGATTATTTTAATTGTATTTCTGAGTTGTTTGTCTTTGGAGATGTCAGTATCCCCATTGAAATCCCATCCATGTCATTTGGAGAAATGAGCTAACTTGTCTCTTTGTATTTTTCTATGGAAAAACCTTGAGAGTAGCTTTCAAGTCATTGATTGCCTTTTCACTTTCCCAATCCTTTTCTTCTAGATCTACAATGGTTTCAAAACTATTCTTGTGTTTCAATCTTGACTTTGTAGGCTTATTTCCCTTCGTTTGTTGCTTCTTGTTCCTTCTATTCACTATTTTAAAAACATATTGATCATTGTTGTTTTGGGATGGGGAAATTGTCTTTAGAGGTGGTTGATATTGTTATTTATTTTGACGACTATTTGTGAAATTTTCATATTTATGGAAAACATTATATATGAATTGAATATGTCCACAATCAAAGGCTTGAACTTGACTCCACCTTCCCATATTAAGTTGAATCGCTTATGGATGTCCCTTTTTTAAATCCATTTGCACATAAATTCTAGCACAAGTATACATTCTCAATTTTATTTTGACTTGATAGATTAAATGAACCAGCTTGTATGCACTACCTTTGAGGATGTCTTTACTCCAGTGATTCATGGGAAAGCATAGAAGCTTGAGCTAGATAGGGGTTGACAAATTTTCTGTATTTTGGTAAAAATTAATGGTCCAAAGGGAGAGAAATATTCCCATCAAACCCATGAAATATTGTTCAAAAATTAAGATCTTATCTTTAACTTCGCTTTCAAGATTGAATAGGAAAAAACCATTTCCATAGTAAATCATGTCAATACGAAGCTCCCAATTCCCTATGAGCCATGCCAAGCTATTTTTGGTATCTTAAAGCATGAACTGATAATAAATGTAGAGAGAAACTAAATTAAGAAACCATGGAAGCACATAGAGAACACAAAGTTTATATGGAAAAACCTAGACAATGTGTCTAGAAAACATCACAAGTAAATGCATGATATTATATTACTTAAGAAGAACAGTACAATTATGGGTATCACCTATTTGAGACATACAAATGGATAATATAGCGTACCTTCACTAGTATGAATTTCTACTTTCCTATTTGCCTACACCATTTTTTAAAAATACATTGTTTGCAGAAATTGAAATTCTAAGATTTTAAATTTCAAAATAATTTACAATTTATCATTACTAGTAGCCCTTTCTCACTCATATGATCCATTCACTAATTTCATAAATAAGTAGATTCATTTTCCTCCACATATACCACCACTACTATATTTTTTTATGTACTCCCTTACGACTTGTAAAAGTTTCTAGTCTTTATAGCCTTCATAACAACCACAGTGCCACTGGATACCTTAACAACTCAACCTTGATCTATCCATTTGTAACCTTTGGAATCCAAAACCAACAAAGAAATTAAATTTGTATTTAGTTTAAACACACGTCTAACCTCTATAAATGTCCTTATAATTCCATCAAATGTTTTAATCATATTTCTTCCAACCCCAATTGTCTTAGAAAAAACAATGTTTCCCATAATAACAATAACACCATCAACAACTTGATGAGAAGAAAACCAACTTATATATGGAAACATGTTGTATGAAGCACCATATCTAACAACCATTCATTATATTATCAAGTGTGACAACACACACAGATCATATTTCATTAGTCATACCTGGAACTTGATTCAATCGAATTTTATTCCTTTTTAGGGTTTTCCTTGGATTCCTATTCTTTGCTTTCTAGAAGAGGAATATAAGTATGTTATGGCCTTATTCCTTGGTATATATAATAATAATATATATATATAATTAATATAATATATAATATAATAATATTATAAATATTAAATATATAGATAATATATAATATGAGAGAGAGGGAGAGAGAGAGAGATCCTCCAAAATAAATTGTAGGGGATAGGCATGAAACATTTTAATCCAAATATCCTAGAATGACTTTAATGGTATGATTTCCCATTTTAAACTATTGTCTACACTACTTTCCATAAATTTAATATTTTCATAATTCAAAGTCAAATATTTATTTTGTTTTGTAAGTTGTGTGAGCCCTAAGATGGTTTCACGCTTAACCTTTAGCTTGAGAAACTATGATCCAATGGCATCTAAGCCATCAAAATTACTGAGGGATCGCACTCACCCTGGGCCAGACCCATGAGGGCTTCACTCAATGAACCTCTTACATATCACGTGATTTTGTGGCATACTAAACACCCTTAATTTGACTACATATTGGAAAATACCTCTAAAGTCACATTATTTAACCCCCTACTAATACAAATCCAATACATCTTCCCAATTTACAAAACCCATACTTTCACTAGATATTTTAAGTATTATTTTTTTATTAAATTTTTTTATAGCCCTTTATATTTTTTCATTAACTTTGAGTTCCATTTTTTATACTTGCTAATATAAAAACCCTTTACCCACTATTATATGCTCAATATATTATGTAATTTTTTCCTCAATATATATACCCCAATATGACTGCACCTGATATGGTATTGCTTCCCCATTGAAGACCCTCAGCCACACCAATCCTTCACATGACTGGATTTTTTCCCACAGAGTTTTGAACCAGTGACCTTCACATCACATAGTGCCTTAATAGTACACCCCATCACCATCTATTCTTTGCCCCATGGCAAAATTCAAACATTATAAATTTAGAAGTACTTTTTTATTTACCAATACATCTAGCTCATTTTTTCTCATATGAACCAACCATTGATGCCATACATGGTTAGATTCATTTTCATCCTCAAATATATGGAAAATTTTAAGGATGGAAATTTATCTTACTGTAGAAACTTTCTTAATTCATACTAGTTCCTAATATGTAAAATATAAACTTCTTGGTGATATTTTAGAATAATGATTATATTTATAATGATTTTATATTAGTCTCTATAACATTTTAATGACTTTTGATGTAAAATAATTTATTGTATAGAAAATTGGGTGAATCATTTTTACAAAATTGTAAATTGGTGATTTTGTTTTTTGTAAAAAGCACGGAATATTAGCCCAATTGTGAAATTTTGCACCTAAAATTTTCCTACTCAAATACCAGCACTTCATCATTGATTTGAGTACTCCCTTCCAACTTGTCAATAATTCTAGTCTTTGTGTCCTTCATAATAACCAAAGTGTCATAGGACACATTTAGAGTTTTTCCTTGACATCACTATTTGTAACCTACAAAATCCAAAAATTCAAAAGAAATTAAATTATTCTTTAGTTCACACACATGTTTAACCTATGTCAATGTACTGCTACTACCATCAAACATTTTAACCTTATATTCTTCCAACCTAAATACTCCTACAAGAAACATTACTTACCATAAGAAATATACCACCTTCAACAACTTGATGAAAATAAAACCAACTTATATGTGGACAAATATGATGTGAAGCACCATAATCTAATGACCATTCTTCTTAGTATTGTGAGAAATTACATATAGATAAGACTTCATCAACCATACATGGAATTTATTCAACAAAATTTTATTTCTTTTTGTATTCTTCCTTGGATTTTTATCTCTTGCTCTTTATAGAAGACTCATGTTGATGTGATTGGAAACACCATTTTGTTGTGTAGTGTATATAGTGCTTTTATGATTTTCGATCTTAGGTTCTTTGCAACATTTTTCAAATTCTAAATATATAAGTTTTACTCAATACTTGACCTTACCCCCACCTACTTTCCTCCATTATCCATTTTTAAAAATTCAATTGTACTTCTTTTTCTATTTTCTACAATAACTCTAAATTTTTTAAATATATTAAACATGCCATCTTTTCTTTCTAATGTCTGAACCATACCTTTCCATAGATATCATCCATAAATATTACAAAATATGATGATCCTCTAAAATAAATTGTAGAGGATAACCCCTGAACATATGAACAGATATAATATAGAACATATTTACTAGTATGACTTCCTATTTTAAGGTTTTGTTTACAATGTTTTCCAAAGATACAATATTTGCAAAAAAACACACTCAAACATTTTAAATTTGGAAGTAAATTGTGATTTATTGGTACATGTACCTCTATCCCACTCATATAACCTAATTGTTTATGCCATAAATGAATAGATTCATTCACTTCATGAGATATCATTGTTTCTTCATTGATTACAATACTCCCTTCCATCTTGTAAAGGTTTATATTCCTCGCAACCTTCATAACCACCAAAGTGCCCTTTAGTACTTTTAGAGCTCTATCTTGATATGTTTGTTGTAATCTTAGAAATCCAAAACTCCCAAAGGTTCAACAATGAATACAAAAATGTGACTACCTTATCTTCATTATTGATTTTTACATCCACAATAATTAATAGCATATACTAGTTATTAAACAAATTTAAATCATTAACAATTATGGTACCTTATTTCATACATATATTGTATAGTTTCCTCTTCAAGTATTCAATTTATCCAGTATTTTGTCATATAAAGGATCTCCATTATGATCTAGAAGCATGTTGGTGTTATTTATCTAATAATATTAAATTGGACGCAATCTACTATACATAACAAAATGGTGTTGAGATCTCTCACATCTATATATTTCCATTTCTCACCATCACCTAGTTTTCTTAAGGAATTCTTATTGCACTAAAAAATCTTGCATCTTGATCTCGAGTAATTCAAAGTTATTTTTACTATTACACTTCTCTATCTGAAACCTAGTGTTAGTCATCTTAACTATTTATTCTCTACACATATGCTCCCATAATATCTAGGTAATATTAAAATACAAAGTAGACAAAATCAACCCTTCTTCTTGATTATTTGACGGCCCCTTGAATTAGGGTCGACAACTACCTTCATAGTCTTAAATAGATTCCAACAGAAGTAGAAACAATTATTGACTTTATCAAGAAATGGGCTTCATTAATTAAAAATTATGTCCATACCTTCAACAAAACTAGACTTCACTAGCAGAATAGGGCATTTGTTGTCCACAAAAAAAATTCATGGAATCAAACAAAAGTAGATTTAAAAATAATAATTGATTCAGTAAAGACTTAATTTCTTTAGCAAAATAAAATTGTTTGACCAAATCAACACATGTAGCCAAAATAAATAGAAAGAGCTCCATGATAGGTCTTACCTCTACATTACCTCCCCTTTTGCATGGACTTAACTCTGCATAGTGGAAAAAACCATTCAAACCTAAGATTTGCATGGATGCCACATGACTTTGATCTTCTAGATGCATGTTCAATAGAATGATTCAACAAAATTGCACAAATTTCAATTCAACCCTAAATAATTCAAACACCTTATTTACACATGGTACTAATATTCTACTATACAAGATGCAAATCTCACTTCATGAGTCCCTTTTCTTCCTCTCCATGTAAATTAACAATCACTGGGACAAAATATGGTAATGTATTGCTTAAGAATAATATTACAATTAGGATTACATCCAAAATCAAGATTATGAGATACATAGATATATCTACCTTAACATTTTTACATTCATGAACTACTACCCATTATACAAACTACCGAATATTTACTTGACATAAATTTTAGTTTTTATGGTTTTATTTAATTGTTTTCATGAATTCTATGACATAGTTTGAGGATTAGGAAAAGGACCAATAAAGTTTTACATTAAGGCCCATTCATGGAACATGATAATTCTTTTTTAGATTTTGAGTCTAAATTTTTTAGCTTAAGAATACCTTTCTCTCTTCTAATGAATTCGCAATTCATTTGGCAATTCTCACTTCTAGGAATGGCATTTCTGAGAAACGAAGAGAATGCTTCTACCTTAAAATGATAGGATGCTTCCATTATTTATAGAATTAAATTGAAAACAATTAGAATAGAACTTTCTCAACCTCGAGATATAACTTCTAAATAGCCAAATTTATGGTATGGTCTAAATAAGTTACATTGACTTCTAGTTGTTCAAGTATGGTTGAGCATGGCTAGGGAAACTATAGCCATTGATAAAGCACGTCTTGTTTTATACGATATGATTAGATCCCTTTCCTCTTTTCATATTTATACTAGAATTTCTTTCTTCTTTGAAATATATGGTTCACATTTAAAGAAATAAAATTCATTAATATTTCCTTAAATACCATGGAATGCTAATAAGAAATTGATATATTTATCTGTAGATGAAATTGATAGAAAATTATTTGATTTATAACTGAGATTGAAATATATTTTTGAATGTCAGATGTAACTCCATCTTAAGCATGGTAATAATTACCTGTCTCTCACATACTAGGTTGTATAAAACACCTTTCCACGTGATTATTGCATCAAGAGCAGAGGTTATCTAGAGGAGATTATGAGGGAGTTGTCACTATAATGATAAATTAATTTTTCTATTAAAAAAATAGATAAACCTCCATCTATCAAACATGGAAAGAGAGATCAAATTTCTTAAAATGAAATTATTTGAAGCATTTAATATGAAGAAATTAAGATATGAAATGGAATTAAATGGTAAATAAATTTAGACATTAAAAACTTTGATTCCTGTGAATGCCTGATAGATCCAACTTTAAGATGGATGTAGACTAGTTTTATTTATTTAAGGTGGTCAAAGTTTAATTATAGTAGACATTCAAATATTTTGTTGGTTATTAATATTCTTTTTTAATGAAATGTGTCAACTCCATGTTTACCATAGAAGGAATTGCCCATATCTCTCATAGTGGTCTATAAAAGCTACCTTTTATAAGAAAAAAATAATATCATGCAAAAATACACTTGCTACAACCTAGTACGAGATAGATGTGCCATTCCTTCCATGCTCAACATGGAATTGACACGTAGCATTTTTTTTTGTAAGTTAAATTTTCATGTTTTTTTCATCAAAATTACGAATTCCAACAGTATGTTTATGTCTTTGGCTTATCAACGAGGAAGATAGACTAGGGATAGAAGAAACGTTTGGTAGTCATGAATGAAAAAAAGATGAGTGTAAAAGAAACAGCCACAAAGTATTAGAGCCATCCGTAAAGAGGGAAATCTAGTTGAGAGCATAATGAAAATAACAAGCACAGTCGTAAATATGAGTAATAGAATAGAAAACAAATTAAATAGTATCATCAAGAAGAACAAGTGATATTTAATTCTATAGGGTAGGTTGTGTCCTTGCAATGAGGAGCTCCAACAAGCCTTCGAGGAAATCCAAGTTCCAGACACACTAGGTAGCCTTCAATGTCCATGAGAATAAGATTTAAATCATCCAATTTAATAATAATTGACCCCAAATTTCCCTACAATCCACCAACACCTTCTCGATAATAGTCTTAAGCTGCTAGTAAAAATGTATTGTATGCTGATAGAGGTTTTGTGAACCTTTGGTGTTCCCATTGCCAATGACCTAGGTGTCTAAGGTACTGAAAAATTCATCATTCAAGAATCCATGAGGGTGAAACTAAGCTTCCTCCTTGAGAGCATTAATATTTGAATGCATTTATGTCCATGAAACAATCAAGTTGACACTTCTTCCCAAAAATTGGCATGTGAATCGCTAACATTTACCCAACCTTTACCACTTCTACAATAGAATTAACACTATCTGTTTGTGGCTACATATGGGAGGAGGTTATGCACACAAAAAAACATCCATAAATCATTAGGTTCAACTAAGTGCAACCAAGAAAAGACGTTAAAACCTTCTAAGTCCATAAGGAGTCCAAAATGAGTGGAGAGAGGGAGGAGAAAGTAAGAAGTTCTAAGGAGGGATGGAGAAGGGGATGGAAGATATAGCTAGAAAATAACATGAGGAGAGAGGAAATTCAAAGAAACTACATAAATAGAAGTGGAAATAACAATAGGGAAAGTAGTGGAGCTGACAATAAATACAGGCACCAAAGCATCGCTAAAATCCTCATTACACCAATTCTTGTGTGAATTTTAACATGTTCAAAGTTATGGTACACTACGATGCATGTTGGTGATCTATCCAAGGGATAAATATTAATCATGGGCCGATAGATGGATTATATATCTTCTCTTCCACTACTCATTATTCCTCACACGGTGTCCCCATCAAGGAGATAGGTAGCATTTAAAAAAAATTAATGACAAAAATATTATTTCAATGTCACCCATAAATAGATATTCCAATGTCCGACTTAAGAAAAATAATTTTATGTTAACTAATTTTCTATAAATTGGTGCCTCTACGGTCTTACTTAATGTAAACCTAAAATAAAATTTCTTTGTGATGGGAACCAAGAGCAATATCCACAAGAATTGGCAGTATAATAAAGCACTAAAGTCAAAAAGCACTAAGGTTTATCGATTATCGAACCATCAAGTGCTCACTTGACCAAAAACTATTGAAAATATAACAATATCCTTATCCTAAAGATGAGACTATACTTGATGGAGAAAAGGTCTAATTTCCAAT
This sequence comes from Pinus taeda, assembly GCA_000404065.3. Classification (NCBI taxonomy): domain Eukaryota; kingdom Viridiplantae; phylum Streptophyta; class Pinopsida; order Pinales; family Pinaceae; genus Pinus; species Pinus taeda. Next base: position 46,491 of record APFE030482948.1, on the reverse strand, counting down.
GTCATTAATTCGCAAACTAGCACCAACAAGATGTTGATGGCAAGCACTTCAATAGACTCGGAAGTAAAGAGTCAAGTAGTAGAGAAATCAATGGCGGGTTCTTAGCTATACATAATAAAAGTTGATGGAATTAGTGTTCATCTATTGACCTGATAATTAATGGGACCGCATGTCGGCCATCATGATGTTCTCACAACTCATATTGCTTCCTGGTTGGGTGGTGGTGATAGAGATGGTAAAAAACAAGAAAAAAGGTAAATCCCATACATCTACAAGTAATAACACACACATGTGGAACCTAATACTGAATACTAAATTTTGAATGAAAGTGAAGATAATCATTTTAAAAACATGCACATTCCCTTCAACAATTGTTAAAAAAGGCTACTCTATAATCATTCTCTTCAACAATTTAAATTTTAGTATATTGCAACATTCCACTTGAATGGATGATTATTCTACTTGATAGTTTCAACTACGAGCGCACAAAAATTACATACCTTTTTTTATAAATTTTATATAGAAACTAGAAAGACTGTGAAAGTTACTTATCTCAAACACATTTCTCTAAATGAGCTAGTTAATTATCGACTTCACTTTATCTTGGTAAATATTCAATCCAACTTGTGAAATTACAAATCCCAAGTACAATAACTTGTTCCTCATGAAACTGTGCTTCTTTAAAATTTTCAACAATTTCTCTTTTTGCAAAGTGCTCAAAGCTAGCTTGAGATGTCTCAAATTCTCTGATGCAGGAGCATCCAACACCCTTAGTCAAAGGGGGGAATCCAAAGTGGAGCGAAGAGGAAGACGTGGACCAGGGGAGCAAAACTAGGGAAAAAACTATTTTAAAATAGATTTAAAGGATGAAATGGATAAGTCTGTAAGACTTTATAAAATGTAATCGGTCATGTGTTATATGCATGCATGTCTATGAGAGCTTTCAAGCTTTTGGGTAGAGGATTGATCGGATCCTTCCATGATCTGATCCAACAATGCTTCCATATATATTTGTGTGTGTGTGTGTGTGTGTGTGATGAACCTACGTGTTCAAAGAAGAGGAGAGACAGAGTGAGATAAATAAAATGTAGTCGAGAGGAGACTCTGCTCTAAGGCTAAAATGCCTTAGCTGTAATCGTGCAATGTTAATATAATAAATATGTGTTTTGTGTATGTCTGCACGTCTGTGTAATATGTCTCCTTTCAATTCTATTATGTGTATATGTTCCGAGGGTTTAAATCCCAATTTTATGTGTGTTGATCGACCATCAAGCATGATGGCGACCCATTGATTTAACCAGGTTAATCGTGTTGTGGAAGTTATGTGTGCTTTGGCAGACTGTGGCTGAACTACGTGTAACACAAAAAGCTATCAAAGGTGAAAAATATTAGTTGAAAGGATATGGATGAGAAGGTAGAGGAGATGTTGATCATATGGATCAACGGTCCAGATCAAGTCGATTGGGGCAAAAACCTTTATATTGCATCAACGAAAGTCCCTTAGCGATATTGGAACCGACCTTTGTAACAAAGCGAGAGTGAAATGCGATCGTGTGAATAAATCTCAACCATCAGATCCTGAATCAGATCAATAGTCATGATCTAGTCACTAAATTACAATCAGAGGAGTCAGGGTTGGCAGTCAATGGGACCGCCGATGGCCGATGAGCGACGGGGTGATGTTGCCAATAGAACAATCGGAGATCAGGAAGTCGGAGTTCGGAGAAGGCAGATCTTAGCCTTGTGGAATGGCGTGAAGGAGCGGTCCTGCCAATTTTATAGTTCCGGGCTTATGATATTTGCAATCCGCCATATATGTCTGGAGCGGGATTTTCCTTTGTAAATACTATGTTCCCATGTTGCCCAGTAGTGTTGTGTTCCATGGGGTTAAAGGCAGAAGCCTAAGAAACACTTCCGATAAGGCTTACTGGACCATAACCCATAGGCCTCAAGATTATTTTTGTAAAGGAAAGGGATTTTGGTTTAACCCCAAAGATCTATTTCCATCAGTTGGTATCAGAGCAGGGAGAGTTTCCTACAAGAAGGAAGAAGGCATGTAAGAGAAGGGAAAGGATTCCAGAGAGAAAGAAGGAGCAGGAGGTACAGTTGATAGAGCTGGAGAGTTATGGCCTTACTGTCACACAAAGAATGATAGCAGAAGGTGAGGAAGATTTCAGCAATAACCTAAGAACAAGGAGTGCTCAAGAGAAGCTAAGAACAAATTCCAACTATGGTTGGGTAGAAGTTGTTGAGGCAGCTCCATAGTTGTGATTGTGGGTAGAGTTGTCTAAGAGATAACAATTCCAGCAAAAGAAGTGTTGGGTAGAATTGTTAGTCAGCGAGAGATTTGAGGAGAGAACCATAGAGCTTGCCAAAATACCAAGTTCAGAGGAGAGCTTGGTGAGGTAAGGGGCAACAGGGAGGATTTGTTGTTGTAGAGGCTTGGTTGCAGCTCATAGAAGACCATGAAGGTAGTTCCACTGAAGAAGTGAAGTATGAGCGGGTATAATTGCTCAGGATGAGGAGAAGCATATGAGTAGGAGGTCATAAATTTTTTTGCCTCGGCAGTCTGATGCAGGAGCATCCAACACCCTTAGTCAAAGGGAGGAATCCAAAGTGGAGAGAAGAGGAAGACATTGACCGGGGGAGAAAAAACAGGGAAAAATATGTTTTAAAACAAATTTAAAGGATGAAATGGATAAGTCTTGAAGACTTTATAAAATGTAATCTGCCATGTGTTATATGCATGCATGTGTATGAGAGCTTTCGGGCTTTTGGCTAAAGGATTGATTGGATCCTTTTTTTATCCGATCCAACAATGCTTCCATATATATATGTGTCATGAACCCACGTGTTCAGAGGAGAGGAGAGACAGAGTGAGATAAATACAATGCAGTCAAGAGGAGACTCTTCTCTAAGGATGAAATGCCTTAGCTGTAATCGTGGTATGTTAATATAATAAATATGTGTTTTGTGGATGTTAACATGTCTATGTAATATGTCTCCTTTCAATTCTGTTATGTGTATATGTGCCGATAGTTTAAATCCAAATTTTATGTGTTGATCAACCATTAGGTGGAACTGCGTTTAACGCAAAAATCCATCGAAGGAGAAGAAGATTAGTTGAAAGGATACAGACGAGAATGCACAGGAGTCGTTGATCATATGGATCAATGATCCAGATCAATTTGCTTCGAGCAGAAACCTTTATATTGCGTTGGCGAAAGTCCCTTGGTGATATCAGAACTGGCCCTTGTAACAGAGCGATAACAAAATGTGATCATGCGAATAAATCTCAATCGTCAGATCGTGAAACAGAGCAACAGTCGTGATCTAGTCGCTAAATTGCAATCGGAGGAGTTAGGGGTGGCATTCAATTAGAACGCCGATGGATGATGAGAGATGGGGCGATGTCGCTAATAAACCAATTGGCAATCAGGAAGTCGGAGTTCGGAGAAGGAAAAGCTCAGCACTGCAGAATGGTGCGAAGGAGCGGTCCTGCCGATTTTATAGTTGTGGGCTTATGATATTTGAAATCCGGCATATATGTCTGGAGTGGGGTTTTCCTTTGTAAATCTCGTGTTCCTGTGTTGTCTGATAATGTTGTGGTCCATGGGGTTAAAGACAAAAGCCTAAGAAACGCTTACGATAAGGCTTAGTGGGCCATAACCCATAGGCCTCAAGATTCCTTTTGTAAAGGAAAGGGATTTTGGTCTAATCCCCAAGATCTATTTCCATCATTCTCTTCCCTTGTTTGGCTATACATTAAAATGTCATCTAGATACACTATTACAAAAAATTTTGAAACTCATTTAATACTTCATTCATCAATGTCATAAAGGTACTTGGTGCATTTGTAAGACTGAAAGGCATCACAAGCCACTCATACAACCCATGATTTTTCTCATAGGAGGTTTCCAATAATTTCCTTATCTAATTGGGATTGGGTTGTACCCCACTACTTAAATCAATTTTAGAGAAATATCTAGCACCACTCAAATAATGTATCAAGTCATCAATACATGGAAGTGGAAATCTATACTTGGTTATGATCTCTTTTATGCATCTAGAATTAGTGCACATCCTTTATCCACCGGGTGAAAATGTGAAGTTGGGTTGCACTTTTTAGTTCACATTTAATATCATAATCAAACTATGATATCTTCCCATGCATATTCTCGAGTCTATTTCAATAAATATATCATTTATCTTATAACCATAACATGCCTTATATTATTACATCTTTGTAAAAATAATATCTATAGCAGAACACAAATTCATAATTTTTAATATAATAATCTTACTATACCCAATATTAAATAGTTCAGATAGGCATATTTCATCGAAGTGTTACTTAAAATAAAAATTAATCTACACATGTAGAACCATGACACACATAACTAAGTAGAGGCATGCAACATTTACCCTCTTCAATAATTGTGCATCACTACCCAAATTCCATAATCGACAAATAAAATATAAATGTAAACAAAAGTTTATCAAACCATAGTAACAACTTGGGGAATATGCATGAACAAAGCATGTTCCTCCCATTAATGAACTTTATTCAAAAGTTCCCACCGAGGTAAGACCTTCTTGACTCTAGGAATCCCCCCTTTTGATTGATAGGTTCTTTTTTTTTTTATAACATTCTTCCCAACAATTTTTTTTAGCAATGTCTTGCGTTTAAGGTCTACCAGCGTTTCGGCTAGACCTTTTTGTTTTAGTTTTTTTTTCAACTTTTTTTCTTTAAAGCATGCCTTTCTCTCCGGCAGTGATTTATTCCACCTCACTTAGTATTTATCTCCAACTAAGTGATTAACATAATCTTTCTCTCCCATTATGTTAATTTTATTTCTTTTAAGTAATTTTTCCTAGGGATTTTTAGTAGACTTTTAGGGAAGATCCATCATATGGACTTGACCACCAATAACTTTTTCTAAGATAGAAAAAAGTCTTCTAAACTCTAGTGCTCATTCCTAAATATTTCCAAGAATTGTTTTTATTAATTCAAATAATAATAAAATAATTTATATCATCACATAAGTCTCTCCATGGCTTCCATTGCCATTAATGCCAACAATAGTTCAATGTATAAAAATAGTAAATGTTTAAAAATCAGTGCCATAGGGGAATTACATCTTCCCCCCGTTTTGATAGAAATCATCCTCGATGTTTCCTTAATTATATATTTTCTTTTCTTGTATTATGGATAGGAAATGTCTCGTGCATTTCTTCTTTCATTTATATAACAATCTCTTTTATATTTAAGTGCTTCCACTTCACTTTGTTTTGAGCGAAGTCTCAATTCCAGAGAAAATGTACTCTCATATTTATTTCATGTTCATTCCCTAACATGTTTTTATAAATGCTAAACATGTTCTTTCTATTTTCATTCATGCATTCCACCAAAGGCTCATCCACCTACACCCAAAAAAAGCTATACGCATGCACCCAAAATGGTTAGCAACATTAGTATGACATTACAACAATAACAATAGGTTCCATTTTTTTATTGCACCCCTAATCACCTGGTGTGTGAAGTAATATGGATCCCATGCACTGTCTTTTCCACAAAATTTAGAGACATAAAATTTCCAATTTCCTTTAAAGGCATTTATGCTACATCAATGAAAGTTAAAAATTTAGTTACTTACTTTGGTACACTTTACCATTTTTCATGAATGTTATATCCTTATCAATCTTTATCTCAAAGGGTCTTAGTCAAGTATGTCCTGAGTGTTTTTCCCTTTCTTTCATTCATGTTCATAGTAACAAGCACTAAACCACAATAGTATAGAATTCATAGTAGCAACATTGATAATTCATGTGTCATAGTTAAAACAATTATATGTAGCTTCACAGATCCGCAACATGGATTTTTTCACTTCATGCATTATTTTCCTTTAACTCATATAATATTTTTTTCCTAACCACCCGTTAGGAAACTTAAGTTTATTTTTTTTCATTTAACCACAATTTACGGTGGTATTATATTTTTTTCTCATTGTTTTAGATAATACTTAGCAGGTCCTTCCTTTAAGTGACTCTACAATTCTCCTAATGTATACTCTTGTCACCAATTTTCTTGGTTACTATTTCTTTACCTTTCATCTCATATAGGTCCAAGGACCATTTGGTCCTTTTAGTTTACCAAGAAAGAATTTATTTTCCTTTTTGCGAGACCATTGTAATCTCCACCTAAGGATTTTCATATATATATATATATTATATATATATATATATAATATATATATATATATATATATATATATATATATATTATATATATATATAACCTCGTTTTTTTGCTTCTATTGGTCACAGTCTGTGCTCCAATTATTAAGGGTATTCAAATATTTGAACTTAAAATTTCTAGTCCATGGGGGAATCAATTTGCAAGATTTATCAATTGAGGAGATAAAAAATTCATCTATCTCCCTGGTACATATTATTAACCTATAAATAATATTAGTCTTATTGAGCAAGCATATTCAGACCATCCATGGTGGTTTAATTCTTGGCTATAAGGGTATAACTTTTAGTTTCATTAAGATTCAGTTATGTTGTTAGAATTTATTTTTTGATACAAAGGTTTCCGTTGTGCCCATTTAAATTTTAAATATTCTCAAGAAGGCTCCTCTTTGAGTGCCTATACTATTTTTGTACACTATCTTTGCTGGATACTGGTTCTCAATCCCTCTATTAAGTGATTTTCTATTGGTAAATATATACCTTAAAATGTATTTTATTTTTATGTATAAACTACATGCTCCTCATCCCTAGGGTTAAAGTGTTTCCTATCTCAGTCTTGACACGCACACCTATATATATTTGTATATATTTACTCATGGATATGTTCTTTCTTGAATATCCTAATTCCTACTAGAAGATTCTTCCTGTTTTATACAAGATTTATTTTGAACAACTTGTTCGTATGGAGCATTTTATTATAAAGATGTTGTACAACTTACTCTGACTTATTGGCTTATAAGACTTACAAGTATTTCCACATGAGATGGTATATGTTTCCCTTCCATTGCATCTCGTTCTATAACAAAATATTAGTACATACCATGATTACATGCAGTTATTCCTCCTTGAATATGCTTGAATATCAATTACTTCATGTATTCTGTAACAACTAATTTTTCAATATTTGTTGTATTCATACTCTCCATCTTCCTATCGTTGCTCTATAATTTAATTTTCATTTCCTTATTTTATTTAGTGAGTACTTGTTCTGCATAATTATTTCCCCTGATATAACATTCTTAGTTGACAATTCGATGCTAGAAAAATATATGCATCAATGTTTTTTGTTCAGGGCCATTTGTATCTCCCATCATTTTTCTGTGTAATATTTACTTCTGACTATTCCTGTGTTTCTTACCGTGTCTCTCTAACTCCACTAATCTGTGGTTAATATCATTTATTTTTATAAGTTTAGATTTGACATATAAGAGATCATTTTTCTCTAATGAGTTCCTTATATACAATAACTTATCATAGCCCACAATCTATTTTATATAACCAAGTAGTCAGAAGATGAATTATTACTATTATATATATAATATATATAATATATATATAATATATATATATAATATATATATATATATATATATATATATAGATATATATATATATATATATATCCCTTTTCGTTAGATATGACAACCTACTATAGTAAAAAAAGAAATATAATAATAGGACTTAAAACATTTGTGACTTTTACTCTAAAAGATATTCAGTTTGTAACAACTCAGTTTATACCTTTTAGATATTGTCTTATTTATACATTTATAACCGAGAATGGAATCATTTCTTCTGTTATTATATTGTATTCACCTCTGCTGCAAGCTTAAAGTAGTCAAAATGAAGTTACCTCTCTTTTATGTCAAGTTGGTGTTGAAGTAACATTATGGAATCTGTAATACTTGACATTAACAATAAAACATATATGCAAAATATTTGGACAATTGTATTGCACTTATTACATCTCCCATCTATTGGATAATGGTATTTCATTATTTTTATTCCGTAGCATGTACATATATACCATAACTTGTTTTTCTATTTTCTTCATAGCTATCACTAGAACATGCCTCTTTCGCTAAACTCATTCCATTTTCTCAATCTATTTAATTAAGTAGCGTTTTTATTTTTGCGTCTTGTTGTAGCGGCTGCAACCACCCTCCAAAATTTTTCCTTAGCGTCATTTTGGAACCTCCCTACCAACCTTTCACAATACCTTGTATTTCTCCATCAAGTAGACAAGATTTAGTGTTTTTCTTGCACAAATCGAGCTCGTCGATCAAAGCTTGATGCATTCCCCTCACAAGTTGATCACCCAGACTTCATCTAGTTGTAGGTTGAGCAGCTCCCCCAAGAAATTGCAAATTTCTAGAGGATAACCAATCTTCCCTCTAGAAATTGCGCAACTATGTCTGGCAGCTTGCTCAACTCTAGAATTGTGCAATCTTGCCAAATAGGCTTCACCAAGAAAACTGCGCAATCATTCCTAGCAGGCCTGCTCAGCCCAGGAATTATGCAATCCTTAGCAGCATTCAGCTGCTCTACCCAGAAATTGCACAAATCTCCTGGGTAGCCAACCCATCTCCCATCTAGAAATGAGCATTTCCTCCCAGCAATTGAGCAGCCTCATGCATCAGCAGTTGGGTTGACCGGTTCCACTCGGGACTGAGGAAACTTGAATTGCATGCATGACTTCCTTTTTCCCGGAAAGGAAACATGCAAAAATATTCCGATGATTCAGGGACCTATTTTTAGCAGCCAGAGGTTACATGCAATATCGTTTTAGAACATTTCCTCCAAGTGTCGCTTTTTTCGTAGATTCGTGGCATGCACGTCATGAGCTAAAAATTATTTATTCGACACATCAGAGCTCATTATTTCACATCAATCTTGGAGCTCAAACATCCCAAAATACATCTAGGACTCTTCGACACATCCGGCTCAACTATTCACGAGTAATTGGTCTCAACTTGTCCTTTTCATCATTTCTGTTGCTTTTTGTTTTTTCGATTGTGTGAGTGTTATTTTCTTGATTTCTTTGAAATCTTGTTGTTGTTTACATGCATAATAGCTTGTACTAGCACCATTTCAGTTTTCGTTGCTATCTCACTGCTATCACAGGCATGAAACTATTTTGCACGAACGGTCACTGATTTGGTGACTCGCTTCACCCACATGCATGTTGATCTTTTTACTGAATATTTCATTCAATGTATGCATGCACGATCAATCACTTCTTCTTTCACTTTTTTTTTCCATGCATGCACCTTTAGATTTGCTTTCAGTTGCCCGTCGATGCGTCTGGCCAACCTTGGCCTGGACTCTTCCTTATTGAGATAACATTGAGCAATCCGGGGAAAGAAGGCTTTGTCTTCCTCTCTAGAAATGTGAATTTCTACCCAGGCACCATCCTTCAAGACTAATTTGTGCATTTATGAGGGATAATGATTGCTCGACCAGAAAATTACGCAATGCAGTCCCTGAGCCTACAGCCATTTCCAGCTGGAATTGCGCATTGTGTAATCCCAATAGTCAACAGTCAGCCTGGATTGTACATTGCACAAATCCAGCAGCCAGTCTTTCCTCCCAGATAGCCTAGACTACCTTTTGCATAGTTCTGGTAGCCAGTCACCCACCCTCCCATAAGAAATTGTGAAATCTTTGACTATCATTCCCCACGTAGTGTTATATCATTACCCGAATTTGCTTTGGTTTTCGCTAACACATTTCTTACCATGCATGTCGCTTTGTCTCGAAATATTTTCGGTTTTCATATGCCTCTTAGCAGTACAAGACCAATGGCCTCCAAGAGAGCAGGACCAAAGTACACTTATGGAAGTGCAACTGGAGTAGCAATTGAGTAGTTTATGCATGTCTACCGATCTATGAAGATACCAAGTTGTTTCTAGACAAGGACATTAAGCTGAAATGGAAGGAGGTCAGTGAAGAATTTGCAGGAACTTTCGGGGAAGAACTCAAAGACCATCAAGTGTATGTGAACATTCACAAGTCTGGCTTGTACCAGATTTCATGCATATACCCCGCGTTCCCATGTGCGGACATGATACACTGGATCATCTCTCACACTAATCTTGAGACATTGACTCTTAGAAGTGTCAACGGGATGAAGCTTGTGACCTTCTTGGCACATGATTATGATGAGATGTATCAGATGTTGAAGGCCATGACTATCATGGAGACTCGTTTTAGCTTACCTAGCAGTAGTGCCAACTCGAAAGAATTTTTGAAGAACTGGGTAAAGGAGCCAGCTAGATTCAAAATGAAACCTAACCATCTCTATAAGACGAAGATGCTACAGAAGGCATATCAATAATTAGCAATATTTGCATGTCGACTATGTGGCCAAGAAATCACGGAAAGCTTCTCACAAAATTGGGTGATTGCGTTGGACCAACTAATCAGAGAGGGTAAACCATGTAACTAGTTCGGCATGTTGGATCATCAGCTGAAGGAACAAGTAATGAAGGCTCGATAGTCACCTGGAGGTATGCAAGGAGAGATCTACATTTTTGCCTAGATAATAGATGCAATGTGTGCCCGACAAGCTTTCCTCGGCTTAGAGTTGGCATGGTCACTGACAAAGACCGCTATGAACACATATTGTAAGTTTTTGTCTAAATGCAGCTTTGGAGGAGTAATCACACAACTTTCTGATCATTTTGTCACCCCAATTTACAAGATGATATTTGAACACGATCCACCCTACATATTGAAGGAAGCAATGGAGGCACTGATAGACATTGTTGATTGGTATGCCTCACTGTCCCGCACCTTCATATGAATGTTCATCACAGAGAATCCTCTACATGTTCTACCAAAGTTTGTCTTGGACATACTCGTCATGTAGGAAGTAGCATATCACATATCGATAGGATTGACAGCTGTTGGGTTGTGT
>APFE030482945.1:0-14419 GCA_000404065.3 Pinus taeda | reverse complement strand
CAATACTATTGCTCTAATTATCTAGCTAATGATGCTTCATCAACAAGCTTGCAAGATGCTCAATATAGTCTCCAATATGCTCCAAATAAATCTTCAAAGTCAAATCTCAAAGGTCAAGGATGTATGCTCTAAGATTGCTCTAGAAGAGTCGTCACAAAAGGTCTTCAAGGTCACTTCGCAGGTGATCAAAATGTCTTAAAAAGATATTTCAAAATTTCACTTCAAGGCCAGCTAGATATAGTCCTTTTCAAGGTTCTTCTCCTCAAACAACCCCTCTTTATAAGTGTTTTCCAATGGTGTTTCCTCAACAACTCGTTTTCAAGTGTACTCCTATGATGCTTCATTAACAACCCTCTTCACATGTATACTCCAATGTTACTTATTCTTTCGATATCCTTCAAATGATACTCAAGGTTCTTCATTTAAGGACTTCAACCAATGCCCAATATACTAAGATATTTACAAGAACTTGTCACAGAGATATTTACAAGTATGCCCACAAAATCAAGGTGCTGGTCAATACACAGGTCACAAGTTATGGTTCATCATCCTTCTCAGATCTGAGACTCCATAGTCAACAAGCTTCATATCCTCCATATTTTTGAGCCTCCATAATTTAGGTTTGAAATTTTCAAGCCAATATCCATAGGTCTAAGCTCCTTTTATCACAGGTTTTTCACCTTCAAATTGAATATTCCACCACAGGGCTGAGACTTTCTTCTTTCCACAGGGCTAAGAACATGTCTTCAATTGGTTGCACAAGTCTAAAAGTACTGCCACAGGTCTTAAGTATTGCAGGTCTGGAATGAAGGATGAGTTTTGTCTCGGGTATTGAGAAAGAGAGTCTAGTCTGTGCTTGAAAAAAACAAGGTTTTGTTCACAAATTAAACCAAATTTGGCTGCAACAAAAGAAGAATTTTTAATCCACAAGTACTCCATGAGTAGAGAGAGATATAGCCCAAATACTAATCACATAATACTCAACAAGACTTGCCCAAACAATAATCTACAACTTTCATCCTCCTTTAGTCTCCTTTTCTGTTGTGTATATTATACCTGCACTGAGTTGAATGAAGGAAATGGAGGAGTATAAGCTACTATTTATACTAGCTCAACCATAGTTTGAAGGGACACATCTATTAGAGGAGCCGACCTATAACTCAAATAATTACTAATTTTTCCAATGAATTTTGTTAGTTAATTTATTGATACCATGGTGATGTCATATCAAAGGCCTTTTTCCCAAGCCCTACTCTTTCCAGATTAATAATCTCAATCTCACTTTAGTGATCACTAGAGATGGAGTTTCTTAAACAATTAACTGTAAGAACAATAAAAGCAGAGGATTTGTGAGGAATTCCATGGGATTCTAAATGATATATCAAATTATAATTCAATATCTTTGAGATCATTTTGCTATCATAATAATGAAACTCTCTTCACAAATCATCTTTAACACAAGAGACATTCCAATCATCTCCAACACAAGATGATAGTAATGAGTTCCAAATCCTTCATATTCGGATGAGTGTTTATGATCTTGTTATCCTATTGTGAGAACTAGTGCCAAATGTCCATTCTATTTGTGTCTTAAAAAACTGACATGTTGCTTACCTCTAATTGTGATAACTCCACCATTTTTCTTGAAGTTCCCCCATTGACATATACTACTAGGGATTTAACAGTGCAAAGTATTTAACAATTCTTAGGGCCCCATTGACAATGGAATCATACACAACACATATGTGAGTAAGACATGATATGCTCTACTAGTCCTTCACGATGTGTATGCGAAGTTTGTAACAATTTTATCATAGACATTTATACATGAATATCAAACAACTTTTATAAGGTTTATGTCATGAATATCAAACCAATTTTTGCAAGCCACAAACATATGGCACATATATAATATGCCATTATTTTGATAATGTTACGATCCATATGATGATAAATTTTATAGCTGATTAATTTATGATACCTTACAATAGTTTATTGCGTCGAAGATCGTGGAGAACATCGTGACTCACAATGAAGTAAAGGTAGTTGGTGTGTTCTTTTGCTCTCTAGGAAGAAGTTGAGCTTTAGAGCTCACTAGAAACTTCACTTGGCTCTCACAACTGGTAAGAGGAACCATTCGCAACCAATTCTAGGGAAGACAAAGCATATTGGTCAACAATTAATGCCCTGTCATTTTGACAAAACCTTATGAATACACAGACATAATTCGTCCCCTCATGATTTTTTCCCTTCAACATTCTATTAAACCCTAGCCACAATAAATAAAATAGGGCATGTCAACTCCCAACCCATATTACGGTCTCACAATGATGGGTTTTCCATGCATCCAACACAAAAATGTATTAATTCCCATCAAGATATCTCAACCCACACCCATGCATTGTATACATTAGAATTAGTCAAGCTGTTACATATCTCATCATTGTTAATATGATAAACTTGGGGTTTGTCACTGTATGATTTTCTTGGCTTATATGCTAAGCTAGGCCATGTTAAAACAAGTAGCGTGAATTACTTGTAACTCCATCCTCATCTTGAACGCATTCCAACATATGAAAGAAGACATATAATGGCTATTTTACATACAACTCAAAAGGTATTTGGTCCTCACCTTTCCATTTTGGTTCATACATTTATCATTATGCCATGCCATATTAGAATTTGTCAAGTAAACATAAGGTACTTTTTGGCATGTTGTGATTTTAAGTTTGATATGGCCCATGTATAATTTTTGAATCTTCTTAACTTGAAATTATTAAGTGGGTAGAAGTAAAAGAAAAGAGGGCAAGAGTACAAGCGGGTTTTAGGCCAAAGAATTCTATAGTGGATCATGGTATCACGTTGAGACACATTGTTGAAAAGCTTTGGGAGGACAAATAAGAAGTATTTTTCTGTTTTTTTGACTTCAAAAAGTCATTTGACACAGCCCCTAGAGATAAGTTGTGGCATAGAATGGAAGAACTTGAAATTCATGTACATTACATAGCCATTGTCCATAGACTTTATGAAGAGGTGAAAGTCAAAATTAGAACCTCAACAGGTATTTCAAAAATCTTTAGAAGTGGCATTGGAGTCAAGAAAGGTTGCCCTTTATCCCCTACTCTTTTTGGTTTATACATTGATAAATTGGAAAAGTGGCTAAATCTGCAAGGTGGAGATGGTGTTCGGTTGGGGAGTTTGTGATAAAGCTTCTTTTATATGTCGATCATATTGTATTTATTTCTAAATCAACCCATGGATTTAAAATGCACTGATATGCCCTTGATCATTTTGTAGATCAGTGGGGATGCAAGTTAATACTAGCAAGACCAAAATAATGATTTTCTCTAATAAAAGGAAGCAGAGCCAACATACTTTCTTCTTTGATGAAAACATTCTTGAAGAAGTAAATGAGTACAAGTACCTCGGGATTGATTTCAACAAAAAACTCAATTGGGAGGACTGCATAAACAAGAGAATTTTAGGAGGGTGGAAAGAATTATATGCTCTTGAAAACATTCTTAGAGAGGCAGAGCTATGGGATTGGAAAACGATTAAAGTGATTTTTGGACTCCTAGTTTGTCCAGTGATGCTATATGGGTGTGAATTGTGAGCTAACAACACCCCCATCTCAAAACAGAAACAAATTGAGAAAATCCAAAAACATTTGAACATGAGAAAGTTAAAAATAAAAAGTTCAGTACCTTATGAGATAATGTTGAGTGAAACATGAGCAACTCCCATCGAAATAATTATTATGGTGTGACTCATAAGATATATAAAAATAATTGAGAAAATGAGAGTAGTTAGATGGTCTAATGGTATCTTCAATGAAGGCATGAGTGAAAGAAAGAAAACATGGATGAAAAAAATTATACATGGATGAAAAACTGGAATATATACCTCAATGCCTATCCCATAAATAGCAAGGATCTAGAGAATTTTATTGTGGAGAAGTTTCGTAAAAGGGTATGGGGAAAAGAGTTGGGTAGAAAGAAGAAGTACTACATTAAGGAATTCAACCCTACTCCTGATCTACAACAAAAAGAGTTCATTAGAGCTAGCATTCCGCGGAGGGAAAAGGTTCTTATTGCTCAATTAAGGACCAACTCGCATCAACTTCAATGTGAAATAGGACGGTGGAAAATTCCTAAAGAAGCTTGGGAAGAACAGGTGTGTACATTTTTCACGTCTGGTGTAGTGGAATCCAAAGAACATTTCATTTTGGATGTGATGCTTTCAAAGACATCAAAGAAAGTTATGAGCACATGTTAGCATCAGTTTCTTGGCATTTTCTTTTCAGCGAGGGGATTATTGAAAGGTTGGGCCAACTCATGATCAATTTGAGTTGGAAAAGGATTGAATTGAAAAAAGTGAAAAACATGGAACTAATGGTCTCATAGACTATTTTTAGTCTCGTGGACCTTAAAATATCATTTCATTGCCCAAAAAAGACAATAATTGACATTTTTTGCATAAGAGGCTTACTCCACACCATACTTACCATTTCACACCTCCCACACTGAGACATTGTCCCCTACCTCTTACCATTTTCATAATCAGACTCAAAATGAAGTGCTAGAAATTTTATGAATTTTCTTTATAGCTTGCAAATCAGTTCAGGAAAAAAATGAAAAACTCAACCCTCATTTCACTCACAGGTGACCAAATTGACCTCACTAAAGTGTTATTCTCAAACATGTTGCTAATTTCGATCATATATTTGTTCATTATTCTTTCCAAATCTTCTATATAAGTACTCATCCATGCCCATATCCATGGCCACCATTATGAAGCAAAAATAAAAACTTAGAATATTGTTTTTTCTTTACTCAACTACAAATACTCATGTATTTTCTCTATAGTTTCTGAAATCTATCTTTTGCATGTTATGTTTTAGATAAAATACTCATGTATAAATATATCAGACAAACTAAAATACAATGTTTTACTAAGCATGATAGATGAGCACACAAATATCTCATTTTTCATGTCATCTTCATTATATCAACTTACATGTTTTTTTGTAACACTTTCTTTTGTTGGATTCATGATCAATCCCTTTCCCTGTGTTATATACTTTTCATTGTGTGTATGAAAAACACTCCAACATTTATGTGAAACATGACTTTAAACATTATGTTATTTTTACTGATTATATATTTATGCTCAACAATTAATGGCTACATGGTATATTTTTTTGATCACAATACATTATCAGTTCCTTTAACAAAGGTTCTTGAGGAAACAAAAAGGGAAAACCCAAAATAAAAGATGTATCATGGAGGGGGAATAGAAATAAAAGAATTATATTCTCCATACACTTTGACATGGGCTCTGAGGAGTTCATAGTTGACCTAGGTTATGTTGAAGAAAGTGTATATTCACTAAGATTATTTTTGTAAATTACAAGAATGAGTTTATTTCTCAATTCATAAGTCTAGGAAAGTCAAAGAGTCAAAGTCATGTATAAGGAGATCTTCTTGAGCCTATGTGTAAATGTATACTAGTCTAAAAGGCCCTCCAAGACAAGCACAATCCTCCAAGACAAAGCACAAGAAGAATTTTGCAAACAAAACGATGGAAAATGCAGTCAAGTCGGCCAACAAAAAAAATTAAAGGATGTCATGTCGCCTTGCATTAAAGACACATCTCTTCATTGCCTCAAGTCATATTATTATGAAGTCAAAGCTACTATATATACCTTGCTATGGATCTGCACAAAACAAGGTCAGTCACAAGCATGTTTTCATCTGACATCCGCATTATAGGAGATAAGATGTCTCTACCATCTTCGGTGACAATCACAGTGGGTCATAATCTTAGATTCTTCATAGTGATTACCGTCTCAGCATAGATGCAAAGATGAAGGTCTCAGTGTAGAACACTCTGTCTCAGCAAAACATCATAATCTCGATATATTCAATGTAGTGATATCTTCCCATACCTTTATATAAATCTCATACAATTACAATGATGAATATCATTGTGTCTTGGTCTCAACATGATCGCGTTTTGTCGTACTCAACATGGTCATAACACATAATAGGCACAGTCACAGTCAAGGCATAAAATGCGATGATAAGGATCTCAATCATCCTACAGAGACACACTCTGTCTCATATTATGGACGCAGTCATAATCTCGGCACAACTTTTGATGTAGATATAATTTCGGTCATAATCCTAATAAAAGATCTCAATGCAGGTTTAGTATATAGAGCTCGTTGGTACAATGATGATCTTCGTAAAGATGCAATGATAATCTGAGTGAATATTAGCGATGATCTCAGCAAATGAATTTGGAGATTCCTTTGCGGCTCTTAGATTTTCCGATTCCATCTGCGACTCTTCATCATTCAATCCCTCCAAGGTCTATTATATTACTGCAGCTCTTTACTGCGAAGATCTACAGCTCTTATACACCATATTAGATCTGCAGAGATCTGTAGCTCCATTGATACACCATATTAGATTTGCTGATTCCTCTATGGCTCTTAGATTTTCCGATTCCTCTACGACTCTTTCATGCGAAGATCTGCGGAGATCTAGAATACGGCTCTGGGTGGAGATCTAGAATACTAGTTTCGACATACTACATGCATATTATTGTGGCTCTTCTCTGTAACCAAGTCTTGGAAACCATTGCTAGAATGTAACCAAGTCGTGATATAGATCTGTGACTCTTCACTTCTCTCACATCGATTGGGCCTTAGATCTGTAGTTCTTCTCTTTACTGTGGTTTATAGATCTACAGCTCTTCAGTTCTCTTTGGAAATATTTTATACTCAGCAGAAGAGCATTCTCTAGATGGCTCCCAGCTTCGCGAAAATAGTTGTTGGCTTATTTCCGTCCACCTCTCGGGGGCAATCTCCTGCCCATATCGTCAGTGAAGCCCCAACCCCCATTGTCCAGGTGGTCCAGGCCTCACTCGATGAGGATTTGAAGTTCTCTGAGACTGCCCTAATCTGCTGATTCAATGGTTTTTGGCCACGACTGACAGCTCTCCACAGTTGGATATTAGAGGCATGGAATCCTTTAATTCCTGATGCAATTAATATCTACCCTTATGCTAGGGGTTTCTTTATAGTAGATTTTGAAACCCCTAAAAGCAGACAATGTATTCTAGTTTCCAACCCTTGGTTTTGGGAAAAATCAGGTCTTTTCATGAGGCCATGGAACCCATCATTCGATCCCTCAATAATAGTCATAACCTCAGCACCAGTTTGGGTGAGATTGCTAAACCTACCCTTGCATCTCTAGAATTTCTCTTCGCTAAAAGCAATTGGAAATGCAATTGGGAAGTTTTATTACAAGTGCCCAGAAACAAAGGAATATGCCAAAACCACCTATGCACACATCTGTGTGGAAATGGACTTCAGCGCCAGATTCCCAGCTAAAATACACCTAACAAGTAAAGACTATGTGTGGAACCAGAAACTCGATTATGAAAGTGTCCTCTTCAGATGTCGATCCTGCTTTGAGACAGGCCACCTAGCCAAAAATTGCCCAAAAGCCTCCCATAAAAATTCTGCTAGAAAAAATCACCACATATCTACATGGTGGGAAGGAGCACAAAAGGAACACTACACTGTCATCAAAGAAGAACACTCTCAAGAAAAATCTGAATCAAAAGAAATCGGGCAAGAAAGAAATAACTCTCAAGACAAGCAGGGGGAAAGCCCCACCCAATAAAAAAAGAGTGAAGTCGACAACCCCTCAAGCATCAACAGTTATGAGGGTTCGAATTACGCACAAAATAAATCTTCATTTAACAATAAAGCAGATCTCCTAAACCAAACTTCTTCTCCGACTATCTTCAAAAGGACGAACACAATAGATCGCGAAGCTAAGATACCAATGTCTGTTATGAAACCAACTCACAAAAATATAGAAAAGTAGATCAATGCCTTAGAATTTAGCCTCTTTGAGGGGGCAACCTCCTTTACATTACACAAATTAATGCTTCTTTGTTGATTCAAATTACAAAACCTCCTTTCTATATATTGGAGTCTAAGGAGTCACAATATAACCCATCCGACCTAACAATAATAATATAAAGGCAGAAAAATAACAATAGAGGGATTCTATGGGGCACAGTAATAACAATATGGGGACAATAGGGGCACAACAATATTAATAAGGGATATAACTACAATAGTAATGGGGTAATCACTAGTATTATAGGCACCTCACAATGTCCCAAGAATTAGAAGAGATGAAGGAGATACAAGATAAAGAAAGTTGGGAGATCGTAGAGAAAAAAAGAAAGCTATAACACCAATCTCGCCAAGAAAGATGAGGAGCCAAAAAATTAGAAACTAAGAAAGAAAATTATAGGTCGATAGACCAATTTGGTCTCAGTGGACATCAACCATCATCATCATCATCATCATCATCAATGGCTATCTCAGCGAATGTACAGTAATGATCTCAATGATGGTACATCTATGATGAACTCAATGATGACATTGGTAAAGCAATAATGATGGTGATTATCTTAGTAGTGCCAATAAGAGGATTGGTGTCATGGTCTTGGAATGGCTTAATTAGGTCAAGGGTCATGATCTTGGTATTCATCAATGGGAGTCTCTATAAGAAGAATTTTGTGTGGGTTTTCCTCTCCAAGAGGGAGAGTTTTTGGCCCTGGCATAAAGCCAACATAGTGTGTTATTGTCTCTTTGTTTTGGTAGCTATTTGATGAACTAAGAAGACACTTTAATAATAAAAAGTGAAGACTATGCTAAGAAGAAAAGTTAAAACACCTCACAAATAGCTATCAAGCTAGAAGAGTCCTATCATAACTAATTGCCCTATATAATTCAACATGGCATTAGAGCTATGGTTCAGAAGTCAAAGGAAGGGAAACAAAGAGACATACAAGGATTAGTCTTCAAGGACAACAAAGCAAGTTGAAGGGTTTTGTCAAGATTGAAGGATCAATTCCACAACAAGCAGTCTACAATAGCAAGAACTTATGTCTCCATAACCATAATCAAAATGCCACCAAGACCCTCATCAAGGTGTTTACAAAGAAAGGTAACTCAAAAGATCTCAAAATCAAATATCACTTCATATTGAAATAGGTTGAAACCCTAGTAGAAATCCTGATCTCCACTACCAAAGAAGGAAAAGCATATTGAAGAAGAAAAAACATTGTCATCACCTTCAAGGTTATAAAAGCAAGGGTCATTTCCTTTCCCTAGAAGAATATCATCCCAGGGAAGCAGCAAATCATCCTCATCAAAAGGAAGCAACCTTTTCCATTGAATAAAGGCTTTCCATCGAAGAGAACACCATCCAAGAGGCAAATCCAATACATCATCTCCAACCAGCATCAAAGTGATCAAGTAGAAGAGTTCATCTTCACTTGTCAAGTAAGTATCTTTCATTTTAAAATCAAGTCTGGTTAAATGACTTCATGACTGTAAGGAGATCTATGGATTGAATGGGTCTTCAAAGGTCCTTGCATGAAATGGGGAGGATTGTCATAATCCTCATAAATAAAAGAAGTTAATAAACATATCAAGGAAAAAGGTCTTCTTTGAATTCACGGGAATGAAACATTAAGGTTCTCTCATCCCCATGTATGAAGAAAGAAGACATCAAAGAGATATATGGAATACTAGAGGATACATTCTATGAAAAATGAAATATAGAAGGTCACATCACTTAGAGATGATCTACACAAAATGAAGGTTTCAAATAAAGAAATAACATATTCATGAGATCTCAATTGAAAGATCTAGGAAATATGATAAGAAGATAATAATCAAGGTAACAAATATCCATGAAAAAAGAAGGTTACCTCATTCGACGACTTGTGGTATCTATGACAGAAGGAAAAATGTTGAAGAACACAATTAAGTGTAGAAAGGAAAAGAAAAAATAGTATAAGATTCAAGAAAGAGGCTCATATCACCAAAAAATGGAGGAAGCTAAAGAAAAGGGCCAAGGAATGAGGGAGCAATAGATCTCCACTACGATTAAGATGGCCTCCCTCACAAAAGGATATTATCATAAGCTCCTTGATCTTTAATTAAAGAGATTCCCATGATATTAAGATGCATTGTGGCATCATGAAAACATTAGAAACAAGAGTTTGTGACATTACCATGCGAATCATAAAGGAAAAAATCCATGGCATACAAACATGTAGGATATAGCTCCTGGGAACCTCAATGGACATTGAAGGAAAGGAAGGTGTAATCGAGGATAAGGCTCATCATACATCAAGTCAAAAAGGAAACATCTGCTAGTTGGGGATATACAATATCCTCAAAATTCTCTGACGGAATCCTCATCATAGGGCTCACTAATCTAGAGAGAAATAAAGTGGTTCATCAAGAACTCCAACTCATGGAATTCATGGATAATGTTATGGTGACATAATAATAGAAGCAGATCAAGGGGTTGAAGACACTTCAATCAAGAAAGTTGTTGTAAGAAGCCTAGATGACCTAAGGGTGAAATGAGGTATGTATGCATGCATTTAATTTTAAAATTTCATGTCGTATGGTTGTAGGTAATATAGATCATCACTTATATATATTAAGAAGCATGATAAAGATAAAAGGATATCCCCCTCTTAAAAGATACAAAATGGCATAAGTCACACTAGATGAAATCAACATAATATGTCCTCATATAAAGTATGAGGTGGTTAAATATAATTACATAAACCTGATTAGAAACCCCTGAGAAAGAGATCGTGAGCTATGAAACTATGATGAAGGAAATCGGTAGATCTGCTGATTCCTCTATGGCTCTTACTATGATGATGAGCTGACTAGGAAATCTCCCTAAAAGATATGAAGACTTTGATGAAAATCTGAAAATTAGAGACACTTGACAATAGATATATTTGGGAAACATGTCAACAAGTATGCACGATGCTGATACCTACTGAAAATATGTCATGATGAAGAGACATTTCAAAAGGTATGATTTTATTTAATGATATGTTTTTATTTATTGAATAATATTTGGATGAGTTCATGCAGGGCTACTAGAACAAGAATTATAAGTGAAAGTACAAGTATTCATGAAATGGATACTCCTAAAATAAGCATGATGAGAAAGAAGTAGCTAGATTAAGAATGTTCCAGTTATGTACCAAGAAGGCCACTTTCCATGAAAAAAGAAATGACATGACAAAGAAAGAATGAAAGTGATCGATGGCCAAAAGCCCTACAAGGAAGAAGCTCGACTAAATTTCATGACATCAAGAAAAGAAGTTGATCAAGTCGATGAAGGACCCACGAAGAAAAAATTATTGATGAAAGGAGAATCCCTAATTAAGAGGGAGGCTAGATTAAGTCACCCATGATTAAAAATGGAGTGATAGATGTGTTTTTCAATTTCATGTGTCATGCACTAGACAACGACTGACAACTATAAGTCTTAGAGAAGGCCATGAATGGAAATGTAGACACATGATAGACACAACATTCTTATCTTCACCTGGGAAGAAAGAATGGAGGATTGGGTAATTATTTGGAATCCGATGCTCTTTGAGGATGTGTAGGGAATCCAAGATAAGAGTAGGAAAGAGGAATGATATTCTTTAAGGGCTGGGAACCCAAGGGAAGAATAGTCCTAGAAGGGCATACTCAGTGAACATCTGGGTGGGTATGTACCTTGACAGATAATGATGAAGGTGTCTATAGTCATTGGTCTCACCAACATTATGCTATGATCTGATGAGAGATAGAGCTATCGGTCAAAGCCTTGTTGTGGAAACAATGTTGGTTACTATGATGCTCTACAAATGGGTTACCAATCTGATTCTTCTTATGAGAAATTCTTCAGATTGAGAATGAGCAAGTACCATTATAAATACCTCCCTAGTTAAGAGGGAGTGTTGAAGAAAGTGTAACCAGGTTTGGTATTTACAAATATAATTTTGATCTCTATACTTGTCAAGGAAAAGAAATATTATTTTTGAAAATTATAAGAATGAGTTTCTTGCTCATTTCATAAGTCTAGGAAATTCAAAGAGTCAAAGTCATGTATAAGAATCTCTTCTTAAGCCTATGTGTAAATGTATACTAGTCTAAAAGGCTCTCCGAGATAAGCACAATCCTCCAAGACATAGCACAAGAAGAAGTCCACAAACAAAACAATGGAAAATTCAGTTAAGTCGGCCAACAAAATAAATTAAATGGTGTCATGTCAGCTTGCATTATAGACGCTTCTCTTCACTAGCTCAAGTCGGCTTATTATGAAGTGGAAAATACTATATATACCTTGCTATGGATCTACGCAAAAGAAGGTCAATCACAAGCATGTTTTTGTATGGAATCTGCATTACATGAGATAAGATGCCTCTACCTTCTTTGGTGACAATCACTATGGGTCATAACCTCGACTTCTTCAAAGTGATTACAGTCTCGACATAGATGCGAAGATGAAGGTATCAATGCAGAATACTCTGTCTCGACAAACAATCATGATCTCAATATATTCAATGAAGTGATATCTTCACATACCTTTATGGAAATATTAGACAATTACAATGCTTATTTATCATTGTGTCTTGGCCTCCACATGATCACGTTTTGGCGTAATCAACACACTCATAACACATAATATAAACAATGATAGTCAAGGCATAAAATGCGATGGTAAGGATCTTAGTGATCCTACAGAGACACTCTATCTCATATTATGGATGCAATCATAATCTTGGCAGAGTGTTTGATGGAGATACAATTTTGAAGTCATAATCATAATAAAATATCTCGGTGCAACTTCAGTAAATGGAGCTCGTTGGCACAGTGATGATTTCCCTAATGATATAATGATAATATCAGTGAATATACAGTGATGATCTTAGTAAATCAACAGTGACTATCTCAGTGAATGTACAACAATGACCTTGATGATGGTGCAACTATGATGATCTCACTGATGACCTTGGTAAAGCAGTAGTGATGGTGATGATCTCAGGAGTGTCAAGAAAAGGATTGGTGTCACGATCTTGGAATGACTTAATTAACTCTAGGGTCATGGTCTTGGAATTCATCAATGGGAATCTCTATAAGAAGAATTGTGTGCTGGTTTTCCTCTCCAAGAGGGAGACGTTTTGGCCCTGGAAAAAAGCCAACATCGTGTGTTCTTGTCTCTTTGTTTTGGTAGTTATTTGATGAACTAAGAAGACACACTCTAATAATAACAAGTGTAGACTATGCTAATAAGAAAAGCTAAAACACACCACAAATAGTTATCAAGGTAGAAGAATCCTATCATAACTAATTTCCATAGATTATTCAACAGGTTAGTCACTTATACCTCAGAGGTCCTCCTCCTCCTCCTACCCCACATGCTTCACAAAATGAACCTCTTCCACATCCTAGCATAATGGAAATTAAAAACCTCATATATCTCAATAACTACTACAATAGAATGATGGTTGGGACACCAACCCTATCAGGCCCACATCTAGATTTGCACATCAGCCTAATGTTTGTCATCACTCAGTTCACTCTGTGATTATTAGTCCTCAGATACACTTTGCATTATCTTAGGCTGCTTCTTTCCATGCTCAACAACCCCTTGATTATTTGTCTTGTCTTACATTGGGGAAATTATGTATCTCATCCATACATGTACATTGTCCCTCTGGGGCCACTTCATTACATGCACATACTAACATTCCCACAACTGAAGGAGGGGGGAGGAGAGAAAAGGAGGAGGAGAAAAGACCATTCTACATGGATGGCCCTAGCAAACTAACAGAGCTAACATACATTATTTCTTTGGCATAATGTGGTTTTACTTTATTTTTCATAAACATATTTTATGCTACAACATTATCAAGTATTGGAACAACATATTTTTTATTTACTGTGGTACATATTTTGATGGTATTATGATTGATCGGAGATACAAGGGTTGTTTCACATGCTTCTTTAAATATGTTTATGGATATTGGATTGCTTCATATGTATGATTTTCATCGTGATGGTATTCTCAATGATGTCATATTCACATATATTTGGTTTCATGGGAGTTACAAGGTTTAATAAAAATATTTCATGGACATGATTGGGGACCCCACCTACTAATATAAATTTAATTAATTAAAAATACCCCTTCTAAATGTCTTCTCCTAAAATAAAAAGAAAAAAAGTTCAACATCATACAAACATTAGTTATAAAACATTTTTTCCCGCCAACTACGCAAGGAAAATATAAAACTAAGCAAAAGGAACATAAGGAAGGTTGGAAAATAATAATGAAGAAAGGAATGCATAAGTTTTAAAGTTGTCATTTTTCCTTTGACTAATATATTCTAGAGTACAAGAGCTTACTTGTTTGGTGACAACAAAAATCCTTCAAGGCATGACAAGGAGAAAGTGAGCTCATCAATTTTTGGTTCTTTTAATAAGGTTGGTGTTTATTTTCTGTGTTATTTT
>APFE030482937.1:10264-32641 GCA_000404065.3 Pinus taeda | reverse complement strand
ACAAGGTATGCATGAGAATTGGGAACATGGGGGTTGGGAAATATGACCAACAATCACATTGAAATGCACAGTCTATATGTTGCAAGGTCTGCTTCTAGCTAAAGCTACTCAAGTGACTAATATTGTTATCTTTGGAGGCTTGATTTTTAGTATTCGACATCTTCATAATGGAACTTGGCTAAAAGCCAATCACTTGGAAAATCTTCTGAAGAGAATCATAGCATTGTTGGATGAACTCCCTCATAAAGATTTCTTTCACATCTTAAGAAAATAGAACATTGAAGTTGATAAGAGTGCTAACGAGGCTTGTCAACTCCAGGTTGGGCAACTCGAAATTAATGGTAAAACGACATGGTGCATTCTACCATAAAGTTACAATAATGAACATGGTAATAAACAATCGTATGACTAAAGGTCAGTTTCATAGTTCACCCCAAAGGCGAAATAAAACTAAGGGAAAAAAATCCACATTTGGATGAGAGGCCGCCTTATGTCATGGCATCTAGTCATTATTTCATGCATGCCTCTAATGTACACAAAATCTCCATACCATGCCTGATCCTCATTCACCAACTGCAATGTGAGCTCAAAATAGATCACCCACTCAGAAGTATGATTTCTCTCCGTAGTAAGAAAATTATGAATTGCTTTGCAGCCATAACTATTTCTGCGTGTGGGTTAACATGGCTAAGGTTTAAGATAATACATTTGAACACTTGTAGACATGGAGGTTCAATCCATTTACAGTATCTTCATAGAGCGAATTGGATGCAGGCTCTGTTTGATATCGTGGCTTCCATGGCACTACTAGATTGAGGGAGCTTTTCCTATGCTTATAAGCATCACAACTAAATCTATGCCACACTCAGAAATGCGGAGAGGGTGGGGTTTGTGACTGGAGAGGTTAGACTAAAGTTTTATATATATTATTAAATTGATATTTGAATTTGTTGAGAAAATGCCTCTTACATGAGCTTCAAAGGGGAAGTTGCATGGCACCTTCTGAACATTCATATATTAGCCATGTTTTTTGATGGTTTGGGGAGGGATTCCTCATTCTTTCTTACTCTTGTTTCTTGGAGAGGAGAAGATAGTTATAGAGCAAGCCACTATTATTGGTTTTATGAGAAGATTGATTAGTTTCCAACAATATGATTAAGCCTAAGTGCATGGATGCATTGGCATGCTAACAAAACTATCCACAATAGTGAATCTCTAGAGCTTTTAGAATTGAGATTCCTTGAACAATAGCACTGGAGCCCTAGAGGGGAATGGAATAGCCTAAGGGACCGCATGCATATTATCCATCTAACAGTGCATGGAATTAATAGATATACACAATTTAAGCAATTTCATGAAACAAAGTAAACACAACACAAATCAATGTATAGAGAAAACTTATCTTTATCTTATGACCAAAACCCCCCTAAAAGTGGGTAACATTCTTATAATTTTTTTTATTATTATCTTGGAGTTACCTATTATTTCCTTAATTTTGTTTTGAATCTATAAGGGATCCATGCTTATGAAGGATTTCATTTCTTATTGCATGCCACTTAATCATAATTGTGATGTATGGACCTTTTCACAGTGGAAGTACTCAAAGTAGGTAATCCAATGCCATGCTACCTGATTTATCCACAAATCTACAGAGAGACTTTGTGTTTGCATCCAAAATAAGTAGGAACTATGAAGCATTTATAATTTTTCCAATATAGCCTTTGATAAGGTTCCATCCCCCATATGTTGGTGAGATGGCTAGGAATTTCCATGTCTTCTACACATGCATGAAACACACACACACAATAGATTAATGACCCATGTCTCACATAATCCACATAATATAATTACACATATAATATAATATGTACCCCTTTGCCATAGACCCCAATTTTTCCCTCTTTCAAACAAAACCCTTCAACTTTTGTATGTACCTCTCTAGGAAGAACATCTAACAACTTGAGACCACCCCAAATAATTCAAATTCATAAAATAGGTGAAATAAAATATGGAATTGCAAGTTCGTGAAACTTATGGGTGCTCCCTTCTGAAACAAACAAACAATCTTAGGTATCTCTCAATACCACCAGTGAAATGTTAGCCATGTGAATATTTTTTGATGTAATACAACATACAGATACTAGTAATATAGATATGGCACATCATAGGTCTTGGGGGGAGTCATGGTTCACATAACCACACATGAACAAAGGGTAAATAAACATTTGCAAACCTGATCATCAACATAAAACTAAGAGTGCATAGTATATAACCTACACTACAAAAAGAGAAACATGTAATCAACATATATGCCCTTAGAAGGTTTTGTTGGCCATTTGATTTAAATCCCAACAAATGTCCTTCTATGGTGAATCAACATCATAGAGTCAAAGCCACATAAAGAAGGAACCTACACACCCAATATGACATTCTTCACTAGGGATAGATCATCTTTCTTCAAAACCCATGGGTCATCACCTTCTTTAAAAGACCAAGAGGGATGAGCCTCTTCTCCTTTTTCTTTCAATGGCCAATGTTTAAAATTGAAAAATTAGCATCTCTCATAACACCCATTGTGTCACATTTTTTCAATGATATGTGCCTCCATAAAGAAGATGAAACACTTATTAATATATGCATGGGATCATGTAAGTGGGCAATATTAGGATGCTCTTGATATGGAAGATGATAAAATATAGATTTCCTCTTCATCAAAATGGTTATTTTCTCACAAGAGTTGAAAAATTTAGGATCATTTAACATATTCTCCATTTGGATCAAATGATTCTACATTTTCCTTTTCTTTGTTTGTTTTGTATGCATTAAGCTAGTTTGTCAATGTCATTATTTTAGGTCTCCGGGTACTTCCTAGTTTACCACTAAAAGTAGACTCAAGCTCTTATATAAGGATGGTATTCGAGGAGAAATAACCTCAAGTACATCGCCTTTCATAGGTGGACAAATCATTTATCTTTTTTACAATGTCCACAATGTTTACGTAAATGATACCCTTTTGTTAGAAGATTTACAGTAGTATTGTAAATTGAACATGTTACTGCTAAGGAAGAAAGTTGATCAAAATGAAGTCTACCAAATAATGTTACAAATATAAACAAATCAATTGTCATGGTTACCAAAGAAAGCTCCTAGTCTTGGATAATCATCTATGATGTACACATGTATATGCCACACAACGTAAAAGACATCTTCATCGTGAAGGGCCTTGATAGATTGTATACTTGTATCTCTTCCCATATTTTTTCCATTTCATCAATCAATGGCTAGAGATAGATATTCATTCTCATCACCTGTCTTGGACCAAGAGATATAAGAGCCAACATAAGATGTACATTCTTCACAAACAATCATGGGGGATATTGTTATTGATCACTACCATTGTCCAAATACAATAATTTGTGTTTTAGAGAGGATGTGGGTTAACTCTATGCATGGCTATGCTCAATAAAAAGCTTCATTCCTCATCCTTGAATTTATTGAACCATGTATCCTCTACATGCTCATGACTATCAAATCCATTGGCATGCACATAACTCCTAGCTCAATTTTGTGGAAGCATGCCACTCTTGCAACATAATTGATTCTTTGCAATGAAAGATTATTTCAATCCTTGGGATCATAGGTATTCGCCTAAATATCTTATGAGGACTATGTGCCTTGCACTTTTTTGTTGTTGATACTTGTCATGCCCACATTTTGGACATAGAAAACTCTTTGTCATGTAATCACCTTTGTAAATATTACATTCATTGGGAGAAGCAAGATATAATATGTACTCGACACCCAACCTTTTTAACAAATTATTTATTCTTTGTAGCTACCATGGAGGACATTATCACTTAGAATTTCCTTATAGTTGAATAACCTACAGTTAGTGGGAAATATAGATGTACATTGTCATCAAGGACATATTTCATTGCTAATTATGTGACAAGATTTATTAAAATATAGGCCACTTAATGGTCAACTAGCTCAATGGTTCCAACAAATGTGCGTTTGGCATACGATACATTGTTTTCAAGTTGTATGGTAATATTATTATCCATGCTTAGGTAAACTAGGGCTGGTATTTAAAGAAAAGTGTGGTGGAAACATATCTCAGACTTTCAAAGAAGCCATTGACAATATAAGCAGCATCCCCAAGCTCATCAGCTAGAAAGAATTTCATAACATTACCTCCATGGCATAGGTATCCTATAAGAAATCATCGATATGAACCTTTGTATCATTATCATCATCCCCAACATGTGAAGAATTGATGTTGTTGTAGACATTATGAATTGTAGATTCAATATGTCGTGGAAATTGAATGGATGGTTGATTCAACTATGCTTGGTATGATTCTTTTCTAAGATGTGTTTTTTTAGCAACCTTTTCTCAAGTTGACATCACTGCAATGATAGATGGTAGACATGTTCTCATTTTCTAAATCTTGATTGTAAAATTATTGAATATTAAATCAATGATATTAGTAAACACAATGCACTTGGTATGTTCAACATTAGACCAAACAACCATTATAAGCATGAATATTTTGTTTCCCAATAAGCATGTAACCATTCACTTTATAAAACAAATGTTGAATTATGTGATAAATTTACAATGAATCCATTGAAAATCGAATTACATAGTGACATCTAATGGTAATCCCAATGCATACTACTTGTAGTTGGTGATCTACAAAAATGATAGTTTATTAACAACTTATTGCCATGAGACAAATTTTGTCTTCCTTTTCATGAAGAACTATTTGTTATTGGAGTGTTCCTCAATGAACAATTTGTATTGAACAATGAGCACCTACAATTATGACTATTTATGAACCTTGCAATCTTTCAATGAGTGTATGGATGGCAATTGATATATTGCAGGATCTTCCTATTAAAGCTTCTTGAAAATAACGATTATGCACATAATATACAAAAAAAAGTTATGTTAGTGTTTAACAATATTCAAATAATCAAACTTATTGTAAATAGGAACACAAAATGACATCAACATTGTTGATTGTTTGGGAGATGTTCTTGCTTTATTTGGTCACCATTGGCCAATATGCTTCACTTTATTGACAATCATTCCATCTTCCATCCATCTACTTCATATATTTTTAAGCTCTTAAGTATATGCACATGACTTTCTCTACTACTAATAAGGTTCTTCCAAGCAACTCATATTACCTCTAAATTGACCCCAAAAAATAATAAATTTGCTAATGAGGATCATGAAGGCTATACACTTGTATGACCTTTATTTTCAACCTCGTCTTATGTTTTTTGTTTTGTTAACTACAACACTTGAATTTCATTAATATAGAACAATTACATATCTGTTAGTCTCATATTGACAAAAAACTTGGCATTCCATACATCAACAAATAGGGAAACTGAGCAATAAAATAACTCCATAAGATGGTGAGATACAAAAGACTAAGGCTCATCTGATAAACACTCAAGAAGACAACAGACTACATATTTCTAGATTGATAGAAATTCCAATTGTCTCCAAAAACTAGACACCAAAAAGGAATGAACCAACAATTTAAGTAACCACAAGTCCAAGCCCCACCTGTCATTAGCACTATAATCCGACGGTTGTCAACATGTTCAAATAACTGTCTAGGGCACCAAAGAGACCAATACCAATACCCAAATTGTCACAACAAATTATCATGAATAGCATGGACATGGTAGTGAAAATATGAAACCATGGGCATACATAATAATGAAAATATTGAGCATCTCAATCCTACAGATAATCGTGAGAGACCACAAGCCCATCTCGTGTTGGCCAAAGCCATGATTGAACAAAAGAACTAGCATGAAAGATATCATAAATTCATAGAAAGATAAATCAATGTTTTCCATGGTAGTGCAATCCCAAAACGTGCACCAATAACATCCACATTGAGCATATGATCCAAAATAAGGTGAAACTGCCATAATGAAGCCCATACCTGGAAGTGGATTACCAAAATAGAAGCAAAAAGAATAAGACCAATGAATGTTAGTTATGGTCAAAAGAAATTATAGTCAAATCCTAGGCACTATCCACCTGTGGGTTGGTAAAATCACCAGACAAATAACCCTGACCAATCATGAATCTACATTATCTAAACAAAACCGTCTTATATTAAAAGAAAAAACACTAATTAATTAGAATATTCATATATTCTAAAAATTTTAAAACATCTACTTTAAAATTTTATAACTCTTTTAATTAAATAAATTGTTTTATTTATTTATTTCTATGTAATTCACCGCAAAAACACCCAAAATTTTGAAAAAGTTACCATTTCAACCCATTAAAGTAACTCTCAAAACTGAATAAATCATATTAGTATGGTTTACATTTAACACGCGTTAGTTTTTTATTATTTAGAATTGGTTAGTTGTTAGTTTATGTTATTAATTTCCATTTTTAATACTTTTTAAAAACAGTAATGTCACGATGTAAAACTCCTTCCGCGTCCTCAAGTTCAGACCTGCTAGAACAGCCACACGCTCACCCTGAAACTATAACATGTTAATTCCCTTTCTCTGATAAGCACATGCATTGTATAACCTGAGATACAAAACCATGTCTACTACAAATTTGCTGTTGTTCATATGTTTATCATACAGTTTAATTAAAACGGCCAACAAAGGGCGGTGATCTTCAAATGCAGAATGCCAACCTTCGATCTCCATTCTCCATTATCATGCAGCAAATACTGGAATGACTACATGCCATTAGGAGGGTACTGCAACGATGAACGATGGCAGCCAAGATAACTGAGGAATCTAATAATGGGCTCTGAAAGTAAATGAACCACTTCCACCCTTTAATAACATCCAAACTAGTAGCAATTATGTCACCCCTGCCCATCTTCCACTTTAAGTTACCGCAAAGATAGTACTTGGCCTGCATCATACTTTGCCAAATGAATGAAGCCTCCTGCTTCTCTGGGGCACTCACACTAATCCAAGACTCAGAGAGTGATGGTTTAATCCAAGACTCAGAGAGTGATGGTTTAGGTATTTAACACTAAGGCTTTTTTTTATAGAAATGACCTTATTTTGATTGCTAAATTGGTTATTGGTTTGCAAGAGCACTTACTATCCGTTGAGTATTTTTGTAGAAGTGTGGGGATGCAAGTCAGTATTAGCAAAACGAAAGTAGTGGTCTTCTCTAAGAAAAGAAAACATAACGAGCATAAGTTCTACTTTGAAGGCAACATTTTGGACGAAGTTGCGCATTACAAATACCTCGGAATTGACTTCAACAAAAATCTAAGCTGGAATGATTGTAGAAAGAAAAGAACTTTGGGAGGTTGGAAAGCATTTTATGCTTTTCCAAATAGGTGTAGAGAGGCAGAGTTATGGGACTGGAAAACCACTCAAACTCTTTTTGGGCTTCTAGTGATTCTGGTGATTTTCTATGGTTGTGAACATTGGGCTAGCAGTACCTCCGACATACAGTGGAGACAAATTGAGAAAATTCAGAAACGTTTTACTACAAACAAATTTAAGATTAAAAGTGCAACTCCTTATGATATCTTGTTAAGTGAAACAAGGATTGCTTCTATTGAAGCGATTTTGCTATGGTGCAAGTCATAAGGTATTTAAAAAAAAATTGAGCAAATGGAAGAGGGTAGATGGCCTAAAGTTGTCTTTAATGATAGATTGTGCAAGAGCAAAAAAAATTGGATGCAGCGAAATAACAAATGGTTTAGTAAATGGGGTATTTGCTTGAACTAGTGTCCTATAAACAACAAAGGGATAAAAGCTTTTGTTATGGAAAAGTTCCACAAACGTACTTGGGATAAGGAGCAAGGCCAAAGGAAGTGTGAGAGGAAAGAGTATGCATTTTCTGTTTTTCCGGAAAAGTGGAAACATAAAAACATTTCATTTTAGAATGTGAGGCCTTCAAAGACAATAGGGAAAGTTATGCAGATATGTTGGCAGCTAGCTCTTGGGTAATCTATTTAGCGTGGGGTTTGTCGAGAAGCCGGGAGTATTTATTTTGAAGCTTCACAGAAAAATGGCCGAATACATCACGTAGATGAAGAAGCAATCTGCCCCATAGGCTATCTTTAGCCTCATGCACGTTAAAATAATCACCTATTGCCATAATCCAACGCCCCTGAAAGCTATCCAGAGGGTTTTAACCATTAATGCTAGGCTGAAATTTTCAATATCTCTGATTCCCAAACCTCCTTCCTCCTCATTTTTGGCAATTGCAGCAAGGCGTACCAGGTGAAAGAAAGGTGAAATTTCTTGGGCCGACCAACACCTTTCCAAAGGAAGGTTGCAATAATAACATTAATTCTTTTGATGACTGGTTTGGACAATTTGAAAAGTTGCATCCAATAGACAGAGATCCCTTGAAGAACTGATCAACCTCCCTCCCAAACGTAAGGCACTTACTTTCCAAGAGGGCCAACTTCTAGTAGAATTTTTTGATTATCAAGTCCCAATCCTGGCACACATAGCTGGTTGGCTTCAAGAGGAAACCCAAATACCTAAACCCTGCAAACATCACTGTCAGTTTTACCACAAACAAACTAGCAATCTCTTTTTTCTGTTTCCCCATCTAATCTATCAAGGATTAGCTCTGATTTCCCCTTGTTCATGATCAGACCAGACACAGCCCCAAAGTTTGTGAGAACAAGATGGAAAGCACTCCATTCATCGGTTGAAGCTGCCCCTGCAAACAACACGTCATCGTCGAACATTAGATGGGAAATGCTGACTTGTCTGGAAATCCTCTAGATTTGGCCGCAGTGATTAATCGAACCAGAAAGGATACCTGTGCTCTGGGACTCTACTGCCAAAGCCAACAGGTCCGTGCCCATGAATTCACAGAAGTGAAGGAAGAGCTCAATCTGCCAACCATCAGGGCTTGGGCTTTTGTCCCTCGCCAGACCTTTCATCACCCCATGTAACCCTTCTGTGCACATCGACGTATCCAGTGAGGCGTTGCCCTGCTCACTAATCATTACTGGGAAAAGATTGACAAACTCCAACTGATTAACAATGTTAGTTTCAGCTTGGGTCCTATACTGTTCACTGAAATAGCGCATAGCTTCAGACTGAATTTCCTTCTGTTTTGTTAAGACCCTGTTATTCCCATGACGGATGTTCCATATAGAATTAATCTTTTTCCGTTTAGCGGCCAAACAGTGAAAGTAGTGGGTATTCAAGTTGGAGTTTGTCACACCTAAATTCAAGTTAGTTTCAAACTTGAGTGGAAAAGGTTAAAACACGAGGAAAACTGTCTGAACACAAAATACTGTCTCCAAAATATAAAACACTCCATAAACCTGTTATCAATGGACCATTTTCAATACCGCCATCAAAAGTATAAATTACTCCATCAAAACGGTTATTAATGAGCCATATTCATTTATTTTCAATGTCTATTAAAAAATGTATTAATGTTTCAAAGGCCTATGGCGTAATAATTGATTCATAATGAAGCGTTCCTGGAAGTTCAATCATGAGATACTGCAAAAAGGATCTACAACCAAGCATGCTTCAGGAAAATAAAATTTTGTAGTTGATCCTTGGATCAACAAAGCCTCACAGTCATGGAAAACTGCTAAAATGAAAACTGCTAAAAGGATCTACATCCAAGCATGGTTCATGAAGTTTTTTTTATGTAGTTGATCCTCAGAAAACAAAACTACACGTTGAGAGTTTGACTAGAATCCAGTTTTTCCTCCCGAAGGAAATTTATTCCTGTAGACCTCGTGCCTCTCCACTCCTTAAAAGAATTATAGTGAAGTCGGAGAACCTTACAGCCACAGTCTGGTGTAGAGGACATTATAATTGAGGTTGTGGATTGTTTAAAATTAAATTCTTCTAATCTGATGAGGAAACAAGGCCAAACAAGGCCTCTAAGATACTAACTATCGCAGACTGGGTACAACAATGATTAATGGTTCAAGCTCTGTTGAATCAATTAATTTTAATGTTAAAACATGAATTTGGTTTATAAAGGACACCAAAGAATGTTGTAGAGAGTATTGTTTTCCTGCATTTTGTGTATAATAGTGGTCAAATTCTCAATAGCTAGTAAGCACAACCACATGCATAAATCAAGTATGCCTTTTAAACCAAGACAAAAGGAACCCTGGATAGCCAGAGGATATTGGATTATAGTTTTATAATGTATTTTATATTGTTAGGGAATATAAATTGTTTTTAGTGGGGATCCCAATCACTTTAAATCTAGACTTGTTCGTTGGATTAGTTTAAGAAGACTTGCCATTTAAATTGCATGAAATGTAGAATCCAACCTGTTGTTAATATCCTATAATTCATCTTGAATCTGTAATTTTTTGGTTACATACATGGTCATTACACCCTCGTCAATCAATCTTGGTCTATCCCAAATCCTGTTGTTTCCCAAGACTGAGATCTGTTTATCATCTATAACAAGAGCAGTGGCAACAAATTATGCTTTTACTTCCTGGGTTATGTGGATTGTAGATTTTAGCATTCATTGGACATGGAATAAAATGAACAGTAAATTTTACTTCATGTCTTTTGGATGCACATATTCTGAAGCATAGATAAAGATTCACAAGACTCTTTATGTCGATTGCAATATAGATAAAGATTCACACTTATCCGGATGTTTTGGCTGCGCCTACCTCTCTCCTACTAAATTTGCAGTCATTTGCCCAGCAAAGTGTTGAAACTCTAAATGCAAATCATGTGCCAAGGAGAGTGTTCAAAGTCTAAATGACTGTGTGTATATTTTATAATTCTGAAATTATTTACCTGGTTCAAGAACCACCAAATCGAAACACACATGCAGAATGACAACGTTATAGTCACACATCTGGTTTTTTTCAGAGAGAAAAAGCATCATAGTATTATATTGAGCCAATATAAAAATTCAGATGATACATAAAGGCTCAAGAAAAGCCAGCATGCCAGCATATGAAATACTAAACCTTGCAGAAATAGGACTTCCCACAAGAGGCTTAACATCATCAGTCCAAAAACACAGCTAAACAGTGTTTTTAGAAAAAAGGAGCATCAGATGTCTATACATATATAACAAAAAAACTAGATGTATAGAAGAGTAAGCAAAAAGATGAAAAGAAGGGATCATAATCCAGGGATGGAAAAATCCTGGATGTAGCAAGAGCAATCTCCATCAGAAACCAACATAAACCATGAACCAGACTCTAAAGTCAGCCCCTTTTTTGACACGCAGTCGACATGAACATTTTGGGAATGGAAGATGTGGTGAATTGAGCACTGTTTCACATTTCCCCAGAAAAAACATAATTCTTTCCATCCACCCAGTGAAATGAGGACAACTGATGTGGCAGGCTCCCCTAACATGGTCGATCATTGTTTTTGAATCGCCATAAATTGAAATGTTTTGAATATCAAAAAACACACAGAAAGCAAGCAGTCCTGCAAGAGCCCTCGCTTCAGCCAAGCTGTTTGAGCCATTTCCACTGTTCCATGATAAAAAGTATTGCAGGTTCTCGTCCATAATAACGTGGACACCACATCCACAAATATTATTCTGCTCAGCCCCATCGAAGAAAGCATAGGGAACACTGTTGAGAGGGATTTCAACCTCTTTTTTGCGATCTTTTTTCAATTTGGGTTGATTCAATGGCATCGCATCATGGATGGAAACAATGTGATGCAAGATTGATTTAAGAGGCTCTTTTGAGTCTTTGAAGATTTTGGTGTTCCTCCATTTCCATAAGCACCATAGGACAGTGATAAACAACGATCTCCATGAATCTTTTTGAGCGCACCACCATTGAAAAGCTACATGGGCTGAAACAAAAACAACATGAGGGAAACCATAAAGCAGAGACAATTCATACCAGATCTGAAGAGAGGAATTGCACTGGAAGAACATATGAAGATTGGATTCCTTAGCAACTTCACACATAGCACATCTATTCGGACCATGCCAGCTCCTTTTTCTCAAATTTTCCCAAGTCAAATTTCTGTTGTTGAAAACCAACCACGAGAACATAATCGTTTTGAGAAGGAACCCTGACTTCCAGAAACTCTCAGAGGGTATATATAACAAGAGTTTGATGCCTTAGAAGTAATCATATCAGCGTATATATCTTTAACACGAGCCGACAGTTTTGCATTTGGCACGCTCCACAAAAGATGATCCGCTGTCCCTGAGCGATGGATTCCAAAACTACAAAGAGCATCCTTTACAGATTTCCATACCGGAATCAACAAGTCTGGCAGATGAAGATCGTGGGCATCTTTCCATAAAAAATTTGTTTGACTTTTAACAATCCCACTTCAATTACGTTGCAGTCACTCATTATAACTCAGAAGGCTGCTCTCGAGAGTTGTGATTAATGTTTTTGATTTGTATTTAATGAAAAATGTTAGGATTTTTTTAATTGAAAAATAAGTTCAAAAGAATCTTACATTAAAGAAGCTATAAAATACTTTCAAGTATGAACAACCAAGTTAAACACTAAATTCAATGTCTAATTACTTGTAATTCACCATACACACTCAATATTACTCATAATTGAGTTGGATCAATGCTCTTGATTTGCATTTTATTGAAGAATGAAAAGAATAAGTTTAAACATTTCCATGTAAGGGTAAACAAATTTTATATTTTATAATTATGGATTTACATATTTTCTTTGAAAATTAAAGAATCAAAATGAAGACTTAGAAGGGTTGCATTATGAACTCACATCTTGTTAAGACATGCTTTCAAATTTTTTATCTTTTATTTTTTTTGGTTAGTTTTAAAAGATCCATTTTACTTCTCTTGCTGCAGTAACTCATCATATAGACATAATACAAGCCATAATTGAGTTGAAATCAATTTTCTCAATTTGCATTTTATTGGAGAATGTCAAAATTTTTGAGAGATGTTTAATTTTGGAATAAATAGTTATTACATGGATTTTGAATCCAAGCGGAAAGGACAACTTCTTCTACTTCAGCGAGACCCATTTAACAAAAAAAATTAAAGACGTGGAGGTGCAATTTGATCCACTTTTAATTGTAGGGGTCACAATATCAAACAAGGGAGGCTGCGAAGCAGCAAGTCCCTGCCACTGATTGAAGATAAAACTATGACGCAAATTACGTATGCAGTTGACTGAAAGTAGTTCACCTCAAGCCCCATGTCGCTTGTAAATGCACTAGGTATCGATGTATTACATTGTGCAGTGAGTTTGAAATCCATAGTTGACTGAAAGTAGTTCACCTCAAGCCCCAGTTCACAACAACCCTCAATTATTGAATCAAAGCCCAGTTAGTAAGTGACACCTGAAGCAATTCACCTCAAGCACACAGTGACCACCTACCTGCTTATCAATTGAACTTGCTCCTCCTAAAGCCTCTATTAGTGTCTAATTCCTCTGTTCTCCTATCAGATCCCACCCCTGCATCGTTCAGACCAGTCAGGGACTGTTTAGATACCGGTTCAGGTAACAAAGATGACTCTGGAAGAAAAATCCTGATCGACAGATTTGTGAGGGCATCTATGTGTATGTCCTTTGTCGCAATCCCATCGACGAATGCAGCATTTGCAGGGACGTTGCCTGATCCAGACCTCGACGTAACCGCATGCCCAGCATCATGATCGGCCACTTGCGCTTGGTTATGGAGCCTGTGCTTGAGTAAAAGCTTGAAGAAAACACTGTACAATTGCACACCGACGCTGGGCATCTCTGATAGATCTAATACTCCCTACGCAGGACACTTACAAAGCGAAGAATTCGGTACAAAAGATCCGATATTTGTTCTGGGATAATCGAAACTTGATTGCATCCTTATTAATCCATGCAAAGATAGGAAATTAGAAGGGCTTAGGCTCCCCCTGCCACTGATTGAAGATAAAACTATGACGCAAATTACGTAGGTTCCCCCTGCCACTGATTGAAGATAAAACTATGACGCAAATTACGTATGCCTTAGAAATAGGATTGCCAATAAGATAGCGAGTAAACCGATCTACAATTGCCCTGATTGATTTTCTGGGCTGGCTTATCAATTGAACTTGCTACTTTGCCGAAGGTATCTTTATGCCCATCGTTCTGAAACCTGGGCAAAGCAATTCACCTCAAGCACACAGTGACCACCTACCTGCTTATCAATTGAACTTGCTACTTTGCCGAAGGTATCTTTATGCCCATCGTTCTGAAACCTGGGCAAATGATGACGGAATAAAAGAACTAAATGGAATGGAACTTTTAGCATGAAATTCAATAAATTTTGAAAAGTAAATTGAAATAAAGGAAATAAAAATCGAAAGAACTTGTTTTTAACGCTAGTTACACCTATCCCTTATGAGATTATGTAACAAATTTGGTGAACATAGAATCTCAAGTAGCTAGATAATAATAAGCTCTTTTTCCCATGGAAATGAGACAAAAACCTAGGGAAACCAAACTCAAAAGACACCCGTATGGCAAAGAATCACATATGTCATCCTTATTCTTTTGAAACCTTACCATTTATTCCTGGTAAAATATTCTATTTATTCATCCACGATGGTTAACAGAGAAGCGGTCTCCAACAAATGTGGCAATGGTGGCCTCTAACAAATCTGACGGCGAGGAGAATGCATATGTTTCATAATCAAGCATACGACTTCATAATTCAATAGCCTTAGAAAATGTTGACATTTTTACTTATTAGTTTATGTTGTCCACTCATGATAATTGCTCATTGAGTCCCTGTGGTCCACTCGTGAAAATCTCTTGTTGATGGTGCATGCTGCCCATGTGTTGTGTTTGGATACAGAACAATTGACCATCGCTATGCATGTAGTGCTTGTATGCAATACACGTGCCGATGTGTATACTATCATACTACATATCTTCCCAACTTCACCAGTTTAAAACACATTTGAGGTGCTCCTTTGTCTAGTTCCATTCATACTTCATGAACCACCGGTCACACATGGTAAACTTGGTAAGCAAATGTCTAGATTTAGAGAAGCCACACATGCAAGCCACGTGCCAGATTGCAGTTTCTGTATTACCAACATGCTCCGGTATATTTGCAAGCAAAGTTATGATGCAGGGTTCTGTTCTCAGTTTATATCTGCGAGGGAGGTTATGATGCAGGGTTCTGTTCTCAGTTTTGAAACGGGTTATTTCGAATTTTAAAGCTTGGGGCGTGGAGTTTATCTTTCGATCTCAGAGGTTTTGATGATCTAAATGCAGTAAATTTTGTAAATATCGGAGAATTTGAGTTGACACCGTAACATTTGGATATATTCGAGCGCATCTGCACCTGTAAGTAGTGTCCTGAGCCGACGGATCTGGAAATTTGCAATATCCTTTACATTTTCCGTTTATACTTGGCGGTTTGAGCTACGATTGCGGTAACTTGTGGTTTAATTTTCCAATTTTCTTCAAACGTAGCAGAAAATCACCCCTTACATTCAATGAGCCACGGGTTGTTGCTGCTCTTGGTTATGACAATGGCATTTTTGCTCCTGGAAGGTGCTCTGCTCCATTTGGGAACTGTACAGCGGGAAATTCGGCTACAGAACCCTACATTGTTGCACACAATTTGCTGCTTTCACATGCTACTGCTGTAAAGATTTATAGAGAAAAGTATCAGGTCAGACTTGCTACAACGTAGCAAAAAATTGCTATTTAATTGTTAAGAGCATGAACTGGCCACTGATGCTGAAAACTTTTTCAACTGCAGCCCATGCAAAAGGGAAAAATTGGGATACTTTTGGACTTTGTATGGTATGAGCCTCTTACAAATTCCAGTGAGGACCAGGGAGCGGCTCAAAGATTAAGGGATTTCCATATTGGATGGTATGTGTGAATTTCTTTCTTCCCTCTACTTATGTTGAATGAGAAGTGGTTTTCTTTTAATAGCATTCGGTATTTCTTATCAAAATTGCATACAAATTACAAGCTACAAAATAACAGATGGCTACCCTAGGTTTCATATTTTAGGGTCTTTGTTTTTCTGTATTTTTGTTTCTGTTTGATAAATTTGTCTCCATTCACGTAATTCTTGTAATAAAAATTCGTTATTTGCTTTCATATTTGCCAGGTTTCTCCATCCTATTACCTATGGGAAATATCCTGATTCTATGGTGGAAATTGTTGGGACAAGGCTGCCCAAGTTTACAAAGGAACAGTCCCAAAATGTAACAGACTACCAGATGGACTGGAATACAGGCTTTGCATGTAAGCTTCTTTATGCCTTTCGATTAACAGAGATTATAATCGCAGGGGTGTTATTTGTTTGGATGAGAAACAACGCGTCGTGCGCCGCTTGCAAGGTCAACTGAAAGAAATGTCGAGTAACCTGCACAACAATTTTGTGATATTGTTAGTTGTTTTACAGTTTATTTTGAAAAGAACAAAATAAAATTATTGCAGACTTTTTTAGAAATAGTTAACACGGCCACAGTAAATTACTTCAATTAGAAATTTAGAAATTTCTGAAACTATTTACGTGATGGGCAATTTCTGAAACTATTTACCTGTGATGGGCGGCGTGGTGACTTTACAGGCTGCAACACCGAAGGACATTCGACATTAGAGAGGCCGCTGCTCTACTCGAGCAGGAAGAACTGCAAATGTAGAACAACAGTCACAGAACAACAGTCACAGAAAATGAAAGATTTGAAGACTGAACTTACCCAATTGCGAGACTTGAACAAGGAACTTGAGCAGCAGAAAAGAGTTACAAAGAGCAACAGATCAAACGCAGGTCGGCTGTCACTTCTTGCAGGGTTGCAGGGTGGAGCGGGCAGGTCTTGCAGTGTTGCAGGGTGGAGCGGGCAGGAAGCCACCGCCGAGAGAAAACCAACAAGAAATGAAGTTACGGTGTGGTGATATAAGAAGGAATGGAGGACGCCCATAGGAGCCAGCACCTGTTAGATGTGCTGGCAGGCGTACAGGCAGGCTTACATGCAAAGGTTTGGCCCGCTTAATTTCCCGTAATGTTTGGCTAACATTAAATGTGACCGAACTAATGCTATGCCAAAGATAGCATTACTTCACTGGCATTAATTCACTGACGGGAACCTGTCCTAATTAACCAAACCATTTTGCTAACTTTTGCCTAAGTTTTGAGACCTCATACCTCGTAATGAGGCCAAATAAGACCATCGCTTCAGCCATTGGTTAAATGCAGCGGCAAAGTGGGCCATATCCATATGTTATCAGGAAAACTTTGGTTTAATTTCTGTTTAACCTTCGGTTCCCGTGTCAAACTAATGTAATCGCAGCGAATCGATTACTATAGTCCCTGCCAGGCCCGGAGGGCAGGGACTAAAAAATGGTGTCAACAAGATTCCCACATGTAAGAAAAAGTAAGGCTCATGCTAGACCCAATTAATAATCTTCTTCTTCACTTTATTTATCTCACATAGATGTTTATCATCATCATCAACAACAACAACAGAGAAGTGCCAATACCATGAAATCTATAAAAATAAAAATAACTTGTATATATGTAAAGACCTTGAATAATATATAGACACGAGGATACAAAATTTTAAAAAATAGGATCATAAGAACCTTACACTATGGAAAACATAAAAGATTGAAAAATAAGATTAAAAGAATCTTACACTATGCAAGTATGAATAGTCAAGTTTATAACATTTCAAAGTTTAAATACTTGTAGCTCACTCATATACATAGAATATTAGTCATGATTGAGTTAGGATCAATGTTCTTGATTTGCATTTCATTGAAGAATGCTATGAACATTTTAAATATTTCAAATTCTAGATATATTTTTAAATAGTGGAAAAATCTATCATAACTCAGTTGTCAAACCAGCACTGAGGATAACCAACACTCTTGCTATCCACTAGTGTAGGTTGACTTATCACTGTTATTCAATGAAAACCACACCACTTACCGAGCTAGTGGTCCATAAGGGGGCATGCTTTCACTCGTTAGATGCCTCTGAGTTTTGGGCGTTAACATATTTCCTTATGTACTACAAGCTCTTAGCCACGCAGAAGCAGTTTTAAGGCATACTACATGCACTTCAAATTTTATATATATATATATAAACAAATTTTGTATTTTATAATTATGAATTTATTTATTTTCTTTTAAATTTATTAAATGAAAAGACAAATACAAAGTGGTAATATTATGAAAACACATCCCGCTAAGATGTGCTTCCAAATATTTCTTTGATAGTTAGTATTAACACTTCCATCATACACACTTAATCTTAGTGATGATTGAGTTGTGATGAATGTATTTCTTAGGGAGAACCAATTTTGAAATACATAATTATTACATAGATTTGAATCCAAGTGGGGAGGGTAAGAGCTTCTTCTATCTATCTCTTCAACTAGATACAAATCCAAGTAACATAAAAAATTGAAAGACATGGAGGTGCAATCTGATGCACTTTTATGTGCACAGGTAATAATATTAAAAAATTAGTGTCAACAAGATGACCTGCAATTTTATGCAATTTTATGTGCACACGTCACAATATCAAAAATTTGGTGTAAATAAGCTCTCCACCCAAAAGAAAGGGTAAGACTCAAGTTAGACCCAATTAATAATCATTTTTTTCACGTTATTTCTTTGACATTATTCCTCCGACATGTATGTTTAACTCTTGCTGCAACAACAACAATAGAGGTGTCAATACCATGAAATCCATAAAAATAAAAATAATAAGAGTTAGATGTAAGCTATGGTTATCATTGTATTTATATAAGGAAGTTGTAGTTGAATAACACATAAATAAAGGGGATACAAAAGATTGAAAAATAGGAACAAAAGAATCTTACATTTGGTAATCCATAAATTCATAGAGTATGAAAAACCAGGTTAAACACAAAATTCAAAGTTTAAATACCTGCAACTCACCATACTTATGATTGAGTTAGGATAATTGTTTTTATTTGCATTTTATTGAGCAATGCTAAGATATTTTGCAAATGCTTAATTTTGAAATAAATAGTTATTACATGGATTTGAATCTAAGTAGG
Organism: Pinus taeda; assembly: GCA_000404065.3. Classification (NCBI taxonomy): domain Eukaryota; kingdom Viridiplantae; phylum Streptophyta; class Pinopsida; order Pinales; family Pinaceae; genus Pinus; species Pinus taeda. Next base: position 13,660 of record APFE030482937.1, on the reverse strand, counting down.
GAGGATAACAACTTTGTATATTATTTACTTAAGCTAAACCTAATTAACAAAAATAACAGAAATAAAAAAATTAGTGCCAAGAAGCCTCCTACCCATAAAAAATTAGTGCCAAGAAGCCCCCTACCCATAAGAAAGGATAAGGCTCACACTAGACCCAATTAATAATCTTCTTCAATTTATTCCTTTAACATAGATGTTTAACTATTGCTGCAACAACAATAATATAGGTGCCAATACCATGAGATCTGAAAAAATAAAAATAATAAGAATTACATGCAAGTTATTGAACTATTGTTGTATTTTATGTGCATAGGTTACAATATCATAAAATTGGTGCCAACAAAATCCTCACATGTAAGAAAAGGTACGACTCATGGGAGACTCCATTAATAATCTTCCTTCTTCACTTATTACTCTGACAGATGTTTAACTAATAGTGAAAGTGACAATACCATGAGTTCTATGAAAATAAAAATAATAAAAACTATATACAAGTTATTGTTATATTTATAAAAAAAAAATTACGTTTGAGTAATAAATAAATATGTGATACAAAACATTGAAAGATAAGAAAAAAAGAATCCTACAGAGTCAAGCTATACAAGTCATTCAAATATGAATAATAAAATTAAGCACAAAATTATAATGTCAAGCAATAGAAAAAATAACTAAGAAAAATGTCTGCCTTATTTTTAGGGTCTCCATTTTCAAGTTACAAGTATTGCCATTTTTAAAATATCCAAACGAAGTTGTCTATAACGCCACTTTTTGAAAGACTTTCCGGTGGGTTTTTCCGGTCAAAATCCGGCAGCATTTTATTGGAATCCCAAATTTGATAGCTAGTTTCTGCACAATCAAAGCGTACCAGGGGTTTTTCAGGGTGCTGAATCCAAATATGCAGTTAAAAAACCATTTTAACTGCAACAAATCAAGATTTAAACTCAATTTCTTCCGCCGGATTCCGTCACCAGAATCTCCAAAAAGTCGCATTATAGAAAACTCCTATCCAAACAGGGGATTGTGCCTTTTGCAATTAACATACAATTAACAATTTATTAATATTGTATAATTCAAATACATCTATATTGTACAAATTGAGATACACCTTATAGACATCATATAGTATACAACATTAATAACAAGTTTGCTCTTGGGTATATAGTATTTTTCTTATTACAATTTTTGTAACAAGCAAAGAAGAGCGATGTAGTTTAAGGCATATCATTGTTAAAAGAAAATAATATTCTAATATTTTTATTTTTAGTTTTTAGAAATAATTTTCTATTTATATAATTATTTTTACAACTTTGAAGTTTTTAGAAGAAACAAAAATACTTCAATTAACTTAATTTATGTTTGGATATTTTTGTTTTCCATAAATTACAAATATTATTCGATCAAATTTTATAAACAATATATTTTGTATTTTTCAACAATTTTTCCTTTTGTTTTTAAACACACATTTATTTTAATTTGACTTATCTTTATTTTATTATAAAAAGGTACAATAATGTTCATTTTCTATGATATAATTATAATTTCCAAAAGACACTGTTTCAACGTTACAACAACTATGTTTGCAACATTATATAGTTATTGTGTCCAATGTTTGTCATATTTCTTGGAAAAACGGTCTCTCAAAATAATTATAGACATGGGAAAGGTAAAACAAAGTAATATTTTGTGAACACTATAAGCCGAGACCAAATAATTAGGGTAAGGAGTATATTTTGAATTTATGGGAGTTTATGAATATTCCATATTCATAGATATTTTCTTATGGTAGACATTAAGAAATTTGATGGTAGCGACATGAAGTCAAATGGACTTTAATATTTTTGTTTCACCATTTTACATGAGAGAAGAGAGTTATATTAGAAACTTTGTTTATGGAAACCAAACAATAACAATGGTATCAATTGGACTTCATGACCCGATACCACATTTATTTTAGATATCACTACATGATATGGCAATATCTGGAGTACATTATTATTTTAATTAACTCTCAAGAATTCAACATATGGAAATTGTAATGCATTGCACCCCGCAACATAAAAAATTAGTGCACTTGCTGAAAGCGTTAATCGTGAGAAACTCATGGAACATTCTAGCGAGTGACTTAGAGGGGAAATTTGACATGAATTCGATATTAACAATCCTCCCAAGAGAGTGTCAGCCATGATGAAAAAAAATAAAGGAAAGATTAGGTCAATAATGACATACATGAGCGAAATTGGTGGTCTAGTTGGTGACCAAAAAAGACAAACATCACAATCATGAAATGAAGTAGGAGAATCACAATTAAGGAGTTGGAGGACATAAATAAAAAGGAATTTGTTTAAAATGTAGTAATAAATGGCCAGGTGGGCACAAATTTTTGGAGAACTAGGGAATTATAGAATTGAAGAATAATGAATCTAGGAAGAGGTCGTGTCTAAAGATGTTGCACACGTGAGCATAGTTCAACATATAATAGATAACACAATCACCAAAACCTTTCATGTATCACCACTTGATAGACCAACACATAAAATCATCTACATATCATCCAAAGTATAACTAGCTCCCATAGAATGCGGAATACATATTCAACTTTGATATCCTTAGTCATGCCTATATCTATTTTCAACCTATGCATCAATAGAATAAGTCAAGACCAACTTTGGTCAACCCAATCAACTAGTTAATGTTTGATTGTTTACTAATTTCCTTCAAAAGGTCCAAAGGTGAGATGAACCTCTTGTTTCAACTCCCCCCCCCCCCTTGTTCTAGTCTGGGTTCGTCTTCCGCATCTCCTGCTCCACTGCTGGGGAGATGACTCGGTTCGAGCCATCGACAAAGCTGTTGGAAAATACATTGATCGGTGTGAGCCCAAGGATAATATGCAGGCATGTGCGCGGATATGTGTTGAAGTTGATCTCGGCAAGGGTCTTCCAGAAGAAATCAAACTAAAAGTGGACGATTGGACGCATATTCAGCAACTGGACTACGAACAAATTCCTTTCAAATGCAAGGTATGTCACGAATACGACCATTTTGCCAATCGTTGTTCTAAAATTGTTAATGTTGAACCTGCTCAATCAGAAGAACAATGGGAAACTGTAAAGAAAAAGAAGACTGCCTCTGGCTTGAAAGCAAACTTTGTAGAGGATCCTCCGAAAACTACCCCTCCCAAGCCTAATCCCCCTTTAGCTCCGCCAAAAGCCTCCTCCTCAGCTATCCCTTCTCCCTCCTCTCCTCTTGGTCCACCCATATTCCCCACCTCGGGGCCATCCACTGGTTCTCCCCTGATCTCTTCAAATCCCTTTGGCGCCCTCTCTCTCCCTGATAATGACCCCCTAACCCCCCTTGATAATGACCCCCCCATCCTTTTTTCTCTTTCTCAATCCTCCC
>APFE030482934.1:62181-68437 GCA_000404065.3 Pinus taeda | reverse complement strand
CGACTCCTAAGAAGACTGACAAAACCAGAGATATCTAAGACTTTGCAACTTCTAAACCCAAAGTCACTACAGGACCAATATAAAAATCACAACCCTAAGGCTAAAATCTCAAAGAATTTCACTAAAACTTTTGACACTAATGGAACAAGTGCAGGTGAAGATTTTTGACAGTCAACCAGTGGATCTGGGCAGTAAAGACTAAGAAAAACAAAATCTAAAGGAAAAAGTGATAAAAAAGGGAATTTTCTCAATTTTAACAGGGTACGCAGGCAACCTGTTTAACTAGGTGCGTGCACGCTCTGTGTACACAGATACAGTGCGTACAAGTACGCACTGTGTCTAACGCAGAGGGTGCGTACTACTGTAAAACAAAGAAAACCTAAGTTCTAACTCGACCCTAAGCTAAGCCACCAAAAAACACAGTCAAGCAACCAAAAAGCAAAAGAAACAAGACTCTTTTCAGATCAAAGTAATGCTCAAAGGAAAAATCAATCACATCAATGGATTCCCCAGTGGAGTCGCCAATTTGTCATGCGGAAAGAATTATTTTTGCAGACAAACCTAACCTCCCTAGGAGTCTAAGACTCTCTAGTGACAAACAAACCAAACAAGAGCAATCCTTCTCTAAATATACATTATTATGAGAGATCAAGTGTTTTTCGATCTTACCTTAGGTCCAACGCTTGTTGTAGCAGTCCAGCCTTTCTGATCCAGATGAGCTCCTCCTTCACTTTAAGACCTGCATACACTAACAAAGCAAACGATTACATAACACCTGAATATTCATCATAAAACAAAGCATATTCATCACATAGACCAAGAAGTACATGAAATAATTCATTAACAACAAATCATTGAGAAGAATGGACTTATTTGTATTAAGGAAACAAAAAAGGAACCATTACAACCTGAGCCTTGGTGTTGTGCAAGCTCCTCCCAGGGTCCAACAAGAGATTTCCTCTACTTTGACAAGCTCACCCACTCCCAATATGGCAACAAGGAAGGATAGTGATCTCTCCTCACAAGTCAACAATGGAAGTTCTAATTCCAGCAGCATTTACCCTTTAGAATGTTCAGCTTTCAACCTCCCCTCCTTTGGCCCAATGCCTGTATTTATAGTATTCTAGAGGAGGTTATTCAGTTCCAACATCAATGGGATACTCCCTCTTTTGGATGGGGTAGCTCCTCTCTTGATGGGATAAGCTCCTCTATCATAGGAATGCATGAACCATCTGGAGGCACTCAATACACGTCAAAAACTCTTCTAGAAGGTTCTAGAAGTGACCACAAGTAACTTTCTAAAGATGAAACTCGCGCCTTTTTACCTTTACAGGGGTATGCACCCAACCTTTAGCATACAGAGCGTATCAGTACGCAGGTACAGTGTATTTGGAGTGCGTACACGCAGGTAAGGTAGAGAGAACCTGCGTACCCAGAGATAAACATGTTTTTAAGTGACTTTCTCTCTTTTGAAGTTTTGACATGAAGAGCAGAGGTATGGGGCTTGACAAAGAGGACAATATGGCTATTGATGGGGCCATATAACTGCAGATAGTCAAGGTGACAAAATTCAGTGTAACAGGATGTGACGTACTATTGCTATATAATTTTTGTTATGTTTATAATGAATTCTGGATGTTACAACAAGTTCTAGTAAAGGCGAGGATTCTCGTATAGAAAAGTGGCTTAAATCCTAAGATTGCTAGCATAGGACTAGCAATTTTGGTCTACAGTCGCTAGTAAGCAAGCCTGTGAGAGAGACTTTGTGTTTTTGGTCACTCCCTTGCCCATAGCATGAGAGCAGTATGGCCTAAAAGTTGTATAATAGTAGTGGGACCTAGGGGCAGGCTGTCTAAGTGGCTAACTTCTCTCCTAAGTGTTTTGTTGATGATGTTCGATGAATGTATATTATGTTCCATCGATTCCACTTCTTTAAGGTGCCATAGGAGGCTGAATTTGATCATAATACAATCTCACCTCACGTTTACCCCAATTGGCATGGTTAAATTGGGTAGATTGGTATCAAATCATGGTTGCGCTCTCTTTGGGTCATATTTGGTGCTCCATATATGGGTGATTTTTTTGGTCATGCATACATGTCAGTTGCATGTGTGGCTCTTACACTTGCGTTCCATGTGCTTGTTGCACTGCATCATATTAATCATGGTAGTAGTAAGGTTATCATGAGGAACTTGATGTTGGTTTTATGGAATGCATTGTCAGGAGTATATGACTAGTTACATGGTTATATGTAGCTTGATTACATCCTTGTATGTTGGGTTGCATTATTGCTTATTTGATTACATGCATCAGACTAGTAGGTTGATTACAATAATTGATCTATTATGCTCAACTACATGCAGTTATGCATATATGTAGTTGATTAAGAATTGGTTATGCAAGTTGATAGTTGCACGAGGAAATGTGTACAATGGAGAAGTAGTTGTGGTCATGCATGTATGGTCTTGATTATAGTTATGCATGAATAGTAGGTCAAACATGCCTTGTGAAGTCATGGTATGTAATTTGGGTCATCATGTTTGCTAATGTGTTGGCTGAGATAGAGGAGGAGATGCATAGCATCATAATGAAGTTGTAGCATTGGACTTTAGGGTAAGAGAAGATCATCATATAGGTATTGTATGTTTGGCATGCAGGTATGTGTCAATGATTGTTATATGGATTAGGTTTATATACGTTAGCATTATCTACATGTATTTTAATGTTATGGTTACATTCGTGATAGTTGTTATCTGATTAGTATAGTTATATGCACATGTGTGAGATATTCATGAATGATAGTAACCTATAGTTGTATGCATTACTATTATTGTTTTATATTAGTTAAACTGCTGATCATGTTATATGTTGTTGATGAGTATGGTATAAGTTAAATTATTGTTGTTATATGATAGTTGGATTGACGATTACGTTATATGTTGTTGATGAGAATGATAGTTAGCTTGATGATTAGGGTTATAGAATTTATACCTTGACGTTATATGTATCATGCTAAATTGGATTGGCCTATGCAGATGGTTATGGTTACGATATTTAGGTATGAGCTGACATATTTCTTATATGGTGTTGTACTAATCTAGATTGACTTTGCATGTGTTTGACTGATAATTGTGTATGAATTATGACGTAAACATGTTAACTAATGACTATTCTAGATATCATGATATTATTTATGTTTGAGTTGATATGTTGTGAAGTTATATCGTGCTAACTAGATTGATTTTGCAGACAAGATAGCCTCCCCAGAGACACCATAAGGTACGAGTTTGCTTATGTTCTATATTTGGTGCTTGTCTGCTTGATTATGTCATGTAGTTGATTTATTTAACATGGTATGTTGCAAGTTGGTTGAATGTTTGATGAATTGCATAATATGGGTATGTGTTCAAATGATCTTTTTTTAAGATGATTGTACTAACTCATATATGTCGAGACAGATGATATGCACTTGAGTATAGTAGGTGATAGTTGTAGCATTCTGTTTAAGGACTATGAGTTGACTATGAATTATGACATGATTATTAGTCGTGGTAAAGGTTGATTTTGAATTGATAAATATGATTGTCTTGATATGTGGAACATGTGGTTGACATGTGTGAGAATTTGCAAGCTAACATGCTAGAAATTATTGTGACAAGGTAACACTTGATGTGTTTATATAACTAACAGTCGGGTGATGTGACAGTATATAGTAAGCCTTGATTCCAACAAGGTAAAAAGGTAAAAGGAAGGAATTGGATAAGAATTTGTTTGGATATGTTTGGAAGCCCTAATTCCAAACAAATGTGTGCTTTGCATATAATAAGACTTCTTAACCTTGGTTTTGTTTGAAATTATGTGGTTGTGTGCTATATTCATGAACATGTTCTTGATAGCTATATTAGCTAGTCTCTAGTTAGAGGTGGATCTGTCAAGGTAATCAGAGTCCCTCGAGAGATGGCATGGATGTGTTTAGTTGCAAGGAAGCAAGATTGACACAACAAGATAGGGTAACTAATTTATTGTTATGTTTATTTATGCACTGAAATTATGTTTATGGCAATATAACGCAGGGAGTTGCATGACAAGAGTGATTTCCATGAAATCTCGAAGGAGGATGAGGTCAAGTTTTCCTTAGGAGCCATGGGGATTGACTAATGGTGTTTGTTTTTAGTATTTTGATTTTGGTATTTTCTGATTGTTGCAATTTATTTGTGATTTTACATGTGTCTCATGCATAACTATGCCACTTTGTTGTGGTGTCGTATTGTTTTTGGGTTTTCATGATGTTATTCTTTTTTATTTCTTGGGTTTCCTCTTATGTTTTGAGTCTTGGGAATTTATTTGGGGAAGAGGAAGAGTTGATGGAGCTGAGGGAAATTTGTGTGATACCTGACACGTGATGTAAGACTCAGATGAAACTCGGTGCATAAGTAAGTGTAACGGAAGGTAAGACTATGACAATTGGTTGTACTGGTTGGTCCATGGTGTTAAATGGACGGTGATAGTACACACATAAGAATGGTAACTAGAAAAGGTAAACCAAATGGACCTGAGGTGTCGAATGGTTTGACCAAGTTGGGAATGGTGGTTCTCAATGTTGTGCATGTTCCGTGCAAATGAAGAAGTTCTCTTAACCTAGACCTTATGTCACCTAGTAATCATGTTATGATCATGATTACACTGATATTTATATATCTATACATGTATGTACGTATGCCATTGTATGAAAGAATGTTGATTATTTTATGCTAATGATTATATATGTATGTATCTATGTATCTATGTCACTATCTGATAGGGTCATCAGGATGCATATTTGTGGAGGAATGATTTCTTACATAGGTGAATGGTAGGAAGAGATTCTTGGCCATGAGGAATCAAGTGATAAGCGTATTCATGACAAATATACAATGTCAATATCATATTGTTATGATTTGATATTATGTGATTATATTATGTCTATGTTATGGAGAAGTTATACGAAGGGATATAGGAGTGCAATGGAAGTCGTGTTGTCTACGACATGCTAGGATAAGCATGGGTAAGGCATTGGAAGAAAGGTTGCTTGGTAGAGACAGTGTGCTTTTGGATGTGAGGTAATATTGTTGTATATGTTTTACAGGTTTCATCTATGACATTATGCACACATGGTGTTGTGTATACGTAGCGTGTGTACATGCAATCTTATGTACATGATGGTACAAATAGTGTTGTACGAATATTACATTTGCAATGTTGGTTATAGATGGTGTTATGTACATGATGGATATGAGGTTTTGTGTGCATATGGTGTTGCGCACATGTTGGATATCCAGTGTTGTGTACAGATGATGCTATGTACATATTGGATATGCAATGCTATGTACAGATCGTGTGGTGTGCATGATTGTACAAGTGGTGCTACGAGCATGTGGTGTTGTGTACATGTTGTGCATGTGATGTTGTGTGCAAATAGTGTCGCGTACATGTCGTGCGTGTGGGACTATATACATGTGGTATTGTGTACATGTTTTACAGTGGTGTAGTGTACATGTGGTTTTGTGTACATGTGATGTTGTGCACATGTTGTGTAGGTGATTGAAGTATATAGGTCATACTATGTACATGTGGCACATATGGTATTGGTGTAGATGCATGTATTTCATAGTGTTGTATGATGTGTCTAGTTGTATGTGTGTGATGCACACTATGTTTATGTGCACATGGTTGATAAGAAGGCATTGGGTGTCTTTCTGGTGTGGAAATCGATCCAGAGTGTGTACAAAATAAAGACAAAGTTGGAAGCTAAGGATTTATGAAAGGATAAGTATCAGCATTTTATTTCAGTTTTATTATGCATGTGATTTATGACTATGCTATATGATGATCACATGTGATCTATGATTCTAGTTTATGATGGTTACATGTGATTCACAATTTTAATCTATTATGGTTATGTTTTGAGCTAACTTGATGTGGTATATTTATAATTGATGATTTGGTCAAAGATGCTAGTTTGACTTGCTGTGACAAGAAGCAAATAGGATTGCGAGTATACCTTATTCACGAACTACTAATGAGGTATGATTTTAAGTTATTTCAATTTATTTCAATCTAATGGAAGGTATGTGCTTGGAACATGAATGCATGAACATGCTGAGTTGGGTGGTTGAAATCGACTACAAGAATTAGCAACATCAAAAGAAATTGGAACATTCACCAGTATGCTAGCAGAGTATTGTAGGAGCAAGGCCTTTGTGGGACACTGGTACCC